>ML682065.1:3893982-4013840 GCA_007922195.1 Podocnemis expansa
GGCCCGAACTGGCTATCTGTTGGTTTGCCTCACCCCAGCCGGGGTTGGAGGCCTGAGCTTACGAACGGATTGCTTGCCTCGCCCTGACGAGGCGAGGACCCGACAACACGGTACTTGAAAACTGTTATCATGTCCCCTCTCAGTTTTCTCTTTTCCAGATTAAACAAACCCAGCTCTTTCAATCTTCCCTCATAAGTGGGGTGCTCCAGACCTTTAATCATTCTTGCTGCTCTTCTCTGGACTTTCTCCAAGTTGTCCACATCTTTCCTGAAACGAGGCCCCCCAGAGCAGGACACAACACTCCAGTTGAGGCCTAATCAGCATGGAGCAAAGTGGAAGAATTAGTTCTTGCATTTTACTTGCAGTACTCCTGTTAATACATCCCAGAATGGTGTTTGCTTTTTTTGCAACAGCCTTACACTGTTGACTTATATTTAGCTTGTGATCCACTATGATACCCAGATCCCTTTCTGCAGTACTCCTTCCTAGGCAGTCATCGCCCATTTTGCATGCGTGCAATGGATTGTTTTTTTCCTAATTTATAATGTAATTGTATATTGTTCAATCCAAAGTATGTCATCTAAGACGGGTCTCCACGATTTTTCATCTGATGGCTGAATCTACTTTTACTTCATTTCTAGCAGGCCAGACCCTGCTCTGAGCTTCCTACCTTGCCCCCAGCTCCCCAGCCCCCTTCCCTGACTTGCCTGTTGGCTCCCTGACCTGCCGGTCTCCATCCCTGACCTGCCCGCCTAGAGGTGGGCCATAATTTGGAGAGCCCTGATGTAAGATGTTTTTTGAACGCTTATGATATAATGAATCTTATTTGTTCAGTAACATGTTTGTTCCAGCATCATATATAGCAGGGGTGGCCAAACTTATGGAACTCAAGAGCCACACAGGTTGATTATTAAACCTTTGAGAGCCGCACTGAGGCATATAACCATATACTTTTACCTACTAAATTGATTTGCTGACGTTCTTTCGGGAGCCACAGTTTTTCATTCAAGAGCCACATGTGGCTCTTGGGCCACAGTTTGGCCATGCCTGATATATAGGGTTATGGGGCTTTGGTACTTGATATTCCCAAAGATGTGTCTCATGGCTTAAAACAGATCCAGGCAAAACTCCCCAGGCATGAAGGAAGCGGTTCTCACCTCTTTAAGGTCTGTATAGAACAAACCCAGCTCAGCTGTCAGGGGGCAAAGGACTGGCCTAGAGGTCAACAAAGGAACTGCCCTAAGGGCATGCTCGCTGACTTACGATATGAATGAAAACCATGCATGGACGTTGTTTGTCACTGACCCTGAAGGGGTTTGGATTGAAGCTCCAGAGGACAGAAGGGACACTTTTAAAAGAGGAGACGTTTTGCCATTTTCTTTTTTCCATCTCCACGTGTAAACACTAACACGCAACTGAAGTCCTGACTCCAGAAAAGGGCTTGGCTGAAGGGAAACCAGCCAGCCAGTGGTGAGAAACACTTGAGTTTGTAAGGTTGCTCGAGCATGTCCGTAGAATTCTAGACTAACAGAGTCGTTAGAATTAGAAAAGGAGATCTTCAGATTGAGATTAGCTGGCCCCATTCATCACCTACTGGGCACGAGACATTTCCAGGACCATGCCCAGTCTAGTTTTAAACATCTCAAGTCTCCTACAATTGGCTTCCCTTCAGGCTTGGGACGTTCTTCCTGATATCTAGCCTAGATTGTCCTTCCTTCCCTTTCATTTCATTTCTGATCAGTTTACTATCCCTGTTTGCCCTTTGAATGTTCTTGATAAATCCTGCTCCTCCTTTGAGCTTACACCCTCTAAATATTGGTAGACTGCTCTCGTCCTACATTTTCAGTGGGACTGTCACAAATTCTGAGCCTCTGCCCAGCTCTCCTCCCATTGATGGCAATGAGCATTTTTGGAAAATTGCATTCTCATGGCTCAGCTGAGCTTCATGTAGCTCTCTGGCTCCAGAGCAGCCATCCCCTCCGGCTGCCTGATCAGATCAGCCCTTCTGAAACACTTGTTCATCTGCTGAGCTCTTCATTCTTGTTGCCCCAAACTCTGTGATCCATCCTTTCTTCTCCGATAGACCCTTTGAGGATGCAATGCTAGCAACACAGGTCAGAGTCCCAGCTTAGATCGAAGCTGGGAGTCACCTGGCCTCAGGGCTCTTGGGAACATCTGGGTGATCTAGAAACGAAAACCTTGCCAGTTCCTGCTTCTCTCATCTTCTCTCATCCCAGTCAGCAAACAAGCCTATTTCCCAATAATGTTCCAAACCTATTCAAATGACGCAATGGTGGATGAATAATTTCATTCTATTACCATTAGCAGGGATTGATTTGGCACCATCTGCTGTGGCATATGCTCTTCACACAACACACCGCCTGCACTGATGAGGAGCTGAAATTAGATCCATGAGTAGATGAGATCCATTAAGAAACCATCTCTAGAATCCCTGAGATCCTAGGGACGAGGGAAGATGCCCATTGCCTGCTTACCATTCAGGAGATTTTGGGGAGGCCTCCAAAGAGCATCTCATCAGATTCTGACCCCTGGCAAATCAGGAGACAGGGGATGTTCAACAAAGCAAGCCTGAAATGCAGCAGATTGCGGTGAGCAGTGATGGGAAAATGGTCTGGAGCTGAAACTCCTCCTCCGCAACTACTGTAATTAGAATGGGGCTCACATGAAAGGAACGCATCTCATCGGAAATACTCGTTACCTCGTCCACTTTCACTCTTGCTCTTAAGGTGAGCGAGGAAAGGCTTGTTGGAAAATTTCCTGGCTTTCTGCATCTCTCGCAGTTGTCAGTAATTCTCCTGCTCTGGAAGGGAAAGAGAAAACAGATTCATAAGAGTAGAACCGCCCAAGACTGTTTTAAAGGAGCTCATCTAAGCTTCGGCTCTCAGTCTTTCCAAACTACTGCATCCCTTTCCAAAGTCTGATTTGTCTCACGTACCATCTAGTCCCACCACCTCCCTTAAAAACTGCTTCCTCACAAGATCAGACATAAAAATAGCAAAGTGTTACAGCGCCTTGTTACTGAAAAAATTGCTGACTTTCTCATTTTTACCATCTAATTATAAAATAAATCACTTGGAAGATAAATATTGTCCTTATATTGCAGTGTGTAGTATATAGAGCAATATAAACAAGTAATTGTCTGCATGAAATTTTAGTTCGTACTGAGTTCGCTAGTGCTTTTTATGTAGCCTGTTGTAAAACTAGGCAAGTATCTAGACGAGTTGATGTACTTCCTGGAAGAACTCTGTGCATCTCCAGGGATAAATGCACCCCTGGTTGAGATCCACTGATCCGTTCCCCAACCACTGTGGGATTGTCCCTCACAGGGCATCTCCTACACCTGCCTTCCTGGGTGTTTTCTCCACTTGAACTAAGTGTGAGACTCCAACCCAAGCGAGAGTGGACGGAGGGGGATGTAGCATGTCACAAGGGTTAGAGCACTAGCTGGGATGCCAGCGATGTAACTGCACTGCTTCAGATTCCCTGTGTGACCTGGGGCATGTCATCTATTTTTGTGAGAGGGCTTTGTATCTCTTCACAGCCAGCTTTCTTCGTAACTGTCTTGAGTAATTGTGCATCACCTACAAACACTATAAATTCATAGATTTCTGGGGCCAGGAGAGACCTTTCGGATGATTTAGTATGAGTTCCTGCAAATTTGGGATGCTACAGTAAAGCATCCCTGCCTGTTCTGCCTCTCCCCAAGGACTGAATGACATGGCAATGTGATGTTGCAGCATAAGCTCCATTGGCATAGGGTGTGGGAAGTTCAATGCTGATAAATGCAGAATCATGCACATTAAAAAAACATAATACCAAGTGCACCTACAAAAGGATAGAGTCTAAATTAACTGTAACCACTCAAGAAGGGCCAGTGTGGATAGTTCTCTGAAAACAACCTGTCAATGTGCAGAGGCAGTCAAAAGATCTAACTTCATGTCAGGAACCTAAGGAAAGGGATAGACGATAAGATAGTAAATATTATAATTCCACTATATAAATTGATGGAAGCCCCACCACATTGAATACTGTGCACACTTCTGATTGTCCCACCTGAAAAAAAGAGATTTATTAGAAATGGAAAAGGTAAAGAGAAGAACAACAAAAATGATTAAGGGTATGGAACAGCTGCCATGTTAGGTGTGATTAAAAAGACTGTGACAGTTCGGTTTGGACAAGAAAAGACTAGGGGTGGGAGTGGGGCATAGAGATCTGTGAAATCATGACTGGTGTGGAGAAAGTGAATAAGGAAGTGTTATTTACTCCCGCACATAACACACAAGAATCAGGAGTCACTCAAGAAAATTCGTAGGCAGCAAACAAAGAAAAAGAAGTTCTTCACACACTGCACAGTCAACCTGTGGAACTCACTGCTAGGGGATGTAGCAAAGGCCAAGAATATAACTGAGTTCAAACAAGAACTAGATAAGTTCATGGAGGATTGGTTAATCAATGGCTATTAGTTAAGATGATCAAGAAGGCAATCCTATGCTCTGGGTGGCTCTAAGTCTGTGACTCCCAGATGCTAGGACTGGATGATAGAAGATGGATCATTTGATAATTGTTCTGCTCTGTCTATTGCATCTCAAGTGTCTCACCTTAGCCACTATTGGAAGGCAGGACACTGGGCTAAAAGGACCACTGGTGGCTATTCCTGTGAGGGAGCGGGTTTTCTGGAATCTGCTCCATGCCCATAGCCAATGCTTTTTCAACAATGTAAGAGGGCCGCGTCCTCAATTACTGTCCCACACCAGGTGTTAGTGGGACGTGAGCAGCGGCCATCATTTTGGCGTGTTGCACTGATGAGCATGGAGCAGAGCAACAGCAGGACGAAGGGCTCCTGGCAGCAAATAAAACGCAAAGTGGAGCCCGGATGAATATTAGGCCCCAAGCAACATTTCCGTGCTAGAATCAGCATTGGATCGCAGTTATCTCTGCCAACAGACAGCAAGCGCTCAGAGAAGTCACAGCAGGAACAACTAACTCCTGAAGCAGCCCCTGTCCCACTTCATCAGACGGCTAGAGCAATGCAAACCTGGGGCTATAGCGGTGTGCTGCGATCAGTGGCCCAGCATGTGATTATTAGGGAAAAGATGCTGTCACGGGATGCTTCTCCTGCTTTTGATTTGCAGGCTCTTCTCAGCAGGGATCATCGTTCCACCATACGCAGTCATACTGGGGAGCACTTCTTTTTTTGTGAATTTTAGCTATGGGACACTCTTTCCAGAGCTCAGAGATGGGAGGGAAACTCTGAAATGTCTGGGCCCAAGCGCAGAACTGAGTCACAAAGGAAATGCAGTTTGCTTAGTTCTGAACGGACCAAAATATCTTGAAGCGAAAAAAGTTTGAGTCACGCACAAACATTAGCGTGAAAAATGGGACTCTAGGCCAGCAGAGAGCTGCTGAAATGACTCTGTATCGCTTCCGACCCCACCTCTGCTGGGCAGCCCCGATGGGCCTGTTGCCACCACAGCATAATCAGCAGGGCTATAATTCGTGTCCAGTGCAAAGCCCCTTCCTGAACTATGTGAGAACTAGGTGTATTTGTTAGAGCTGAGTCCTGGCTCTTCTGTAGCATGATGGATGCTAGGAGCTGCACTGCTCCCTAGGAACTGTGCTGAGAACCACCAAATTCATTTCATGCATATGACAAAGCTCCCGCCACATCTCTTTACAGCCATTCACTCATGCTGTATTGGAAGGGGCCATTTCTCTTTGGTATATCTCTGGGCCTCCTTATGCCACCACCTTCACGGCGTTTCTCCTCCTAACAACTTGAGGGTGCAGGGCAGAGCTGTTGTCACTGTTGTGTAGATGGGAAATTGAGGCACAGAGCAACGAAGAGCTAGATTCACAAAGGGACTGTCACTCAGGGACCTACTGCCTAGTTTTAGGCACTATTCAAAACCACCTCTCCCCAAGCCAGCAACTGCCTAACCCTGTAGGCGCCTAAACTACACTTTTGCATGAAAAGCCCTTTGTTTTTACTGTAAGCATGCATGGGCCTGGCTGCCTCCCTCCCGTGCAATGCCTTAACTGCAGGAAGATAAGCGCTGCTCCGCACAGCTCACCTGCTGGTTCTGATCCAGTGGGCCTGCTCTGAACATCCCTCCCTCCCCCTGGTTTCTTGCAAGAAGAGCTTAATTTCAGGAGAGGATTCACAGCTGAGAATCCCAAATGGTGACTGACGCCTCCCTCTGGAGTGGCGTTCGGCACCCAACTCCCAAAGGCACTGCCATCTCCCTGGCCTCTCCCGTCAGTGAACATGCCCTCGTGTGCTGTGTTTTGTGAACCCCTGTCCTAGGGAGCCTACCTCCCTCCAGCCATTATAGAGGAAGCCTGAGCCCCGGCTGTGAGTTTGGGAATTTCCAAGTTCCAAAGGGGTAGCCAAATTAGTCTTCAAAGCATCTCGCAAAGTGGGATTTTCTCCCACAAAAGCTCATGTGATAAATAAATTTGTTTGTCTTTAAAAGTGCCACAGGACTTGTTGTGAATTTCCAGGTACCTAAAAGTTAAAGGTGGGGGTGTTCAGCATTGTAATGCCAAAATCCCTCTGTGAGCGGAGCCCTAAGTGACTCAGCCAAGGCCACAATGGAAGTCTGTGGCAGAGTCAGGATTTGAACTCTCATTTCCTCAATGCCCTAACCATGGGGCACCCCCTCGGTCTAGAACTAAAACTCCACCTGCCCCATCACAGATGGTTGATCAGCCCCCAAAGGGCAGGGCAGGCTGGAGCAAGTGGTTGCTGCAGTCCAGGGATGGGGCCGGCTGGCTTGCAGTTCATCTTCTGGCATGGCCTTCAGGCTGCACCGGAAGCTGCACCACATGCGCCAGTCAGCCCCCGCGCCCCTGGCAGCCAACCAGCCCAGCCAGGGCCAGCCTTTGGCCCCAGGGCCCTCCCAGTGCCAATCTGCCTGCAGAGTGCAGGGCCCTAGCTGGGAGGGGGGGGTCCCAGTGGGGGACGCCAGGGTCCTGGGGGGGCCACCAGTGGGGAAGACCCAGGGCCTCCAAGGCCCCGATCCACTTCTGAGCACAGACCCCCTGTAAACGGCTGTTCCTGCCATTCAACTTTGCTCCCTGCTCCTCTCCGCCCCCATTATTGTTCAGCAATGTAAAGCCCCCAGCTCAGGCACCCAGGCAGTGTTAATTTTGACTAATAGCTGCCTGCCAGCCTCCGAAATAACAACTGCTGCATGTACGGAGCTGCTAAGCACCATCTTTCTGCTGCTCCAATGGTGGGACATGCTGGCTCCTCTGCTCTAGCGATGGGTTGAACCTGCAGAGAAAGGACATCCAACAGACGGGTAGGCAGTTCAGGCAGCATGTCCGCTCCCAGGTTCGCTGTCCAGGCCAGACTTGACATTGGTTCACTCTGCGCTCTGTGAAAGACTGCAGTGCAAAGAGGGAAACTGAGTCGACGTCACATCAATGAACCTAAAGACCTGAAATGTGGACCAAGGATGGGCTGGGGGGTGTAAAGTCTGGAACTAGAGTCTGAATAGGATCTGGATTTTAAGCCCCATAAAGACTGGGGGAAGTTCAGAGCTAGATTCTGATCCGTTCAATATAGAGGGATCAACTTCCCCATTGTTCAAAGGTGTTTAGATGCAGGGCTTTGGGCTGGACCATCCCTAATGACAAAGAATACCTGCAATTGGTGAGGACCAAATGGTCCATTCAGAGGGGACTGGCTCACGTGTGTAAACATGTACACACATGTATGTACTGCCCACTCCCAACTGTGTGTCCCAGCCTCCACACTGCTACTTGCTGATGGAGACTCTCCTTTTGCTCACATGTCAGGGACTTGGGTTTGCTGGTCTCTGTTTCAATCAGTCAATCAAATCATAGGGTTGGAAGGGACCTCATGAGATCATCGAGTCCAACCCCCTTTCCTGTTGCTGTGAAGGCCAGCGTGGCAACAGTGTGCTCCATAGCATCAAGTAGGAAATGCTATTATTGTTCAACTCCCAGTAGCGCTTTCAGATCCTGACTGAAAGCAGAGCGCCATTGTGCACGGGTGCATAGTAAGAGACAGTCCCTGCCCCAAAGAGCTTGCAAGGTAACTAGGGTGAGACGAGGAGCACCAAGGGTTACAGAGGCAAAGTGACTTGCTGAAGTTTGCGCAGAAGAACTGGAGACGCAAGCTAGTGCTCCTGGCTCCTTCTCCAAGGTCCCATCCATTGACTCATGCTGCCTCTCTGCTACGTGCTAGCTGGCTTCCGATGCATTGCTCTCCCTATGCATGTGTTGAACTCAGAAAGGATTTTAAAATACTTATTCATGCAAAAAAACTGAGAACAAGCCCCCAAGCGTCTCATGGCTGGTGGGATCGATGCTAGCTCAGAAGGGTAAAAGTGGACAATGCACGCTGTTTGTTCTTCCTTGCAGGCGTAGGGTGGGCAGTGAATCTTTCTCCATTGCCAGGAGTCAGGCTGAGGTAGGGGTTGGAATTTATTTCCCCCTTTGCACTTGACCGAGCGTAATCCCCTGTCTTCCAAACTATTGATCTAGTGGTCTCACCTCTGCCTAGTTCACTGATGCGGTGGTCGACACCACAACGTCTGCTCTGTCACCGCAGCGCATTGCATACAAGGAGGGGCTGGGGAGGGGCTCTCACGAGGGGAATTGGCCCAGGAGAATGAAGTCAGACGTGTGAACTTTAACTTTCTCCTCCCCTAGCTTTGGGCATCTGTCGGGTGTGGGAAGGAACAGAGCGTCCTGTCACTTTAGTTTTTCTGTTAGAGGTTTGTGCTGTCTTTACTGTCTCCTGGGGCGGTCACTTTTCTCCGGAGCACAGAGGAGTCACCTTGGCAGACAATGGACCAGCAGCAACAGGGGTGAAAGGCCAAGTGGCCCTGCTGATGCTCATAAGGGAGGACCAGGCCAATCTGTGCTAATTGATTATGTAAATTGCACCAGCCATCTGGGTGCCAAGAAAGCCGAAAGCCAGGGCGTTAATTTGCTTGGATCATCCTACGCTATGACTCCAAAGCCTTAGACTAGCTAATTAATAACCATAAAGAGAGAGATCATTGGAGAAATACCCTTAATTAACTAATTCTGAATCAGAGGGGATTAGGGATTGAATAGTGGGAACCACAGCACGGGCAGCTATGTCCTCCTGAGCAACACCACGCTTGGGGGCTCTGTCCCTCATTTCCTCTGCATCCTTTTACCACGACTGCCGGCAAGATTGTGCAACCCTCTCTGGGTGGGGTACTGGCAGGAGCACAGAGACAGGCTCATGTAGTGGTCCCAGGGGTGAGCACTTTATTAGCATAATAATGCAGAGGAAACAACAGACTCTGAGTGAAATGGTCAGCACCTTGGGCAACCAGAGAGGAAGTGTGAAAAATCGGGACTTTTTGTGTGGGTGGGTTATAGCTGAATATATAAGACAAAGCCTGAATAGTGGGAGATCTGGTCATTCTAACGCCACGGCTGCAGAAATCCTGATTCACGCTGTCAAACCCTCTCTTCCCTGAGTGTGAGTAGCGTGCTTCACTCCTCTTCTTCATGGAGAGCTTGGGGTTCACCCTGCTAGCCTGCAGTTCCTTGTCTGCCCTTGAAGCTCAAAGCCCTGCCTTCTAAAACAGAGAAGGAGCTTCAGGGTACGTCTACACTACCAGTGAGTGGTGCCTTTCAGAGTTGGGCCAATGGACTCAGGCTCACATTATGGGGCTAAAATAGCAGTGAAGCCATTCAGACTGTGGCTGAGACAGTCCCCACTCACCCCCGGCTGGGTTTCAGGGTCTGAGCAGCAATGGCCACACAGCTAGTTTTAACCCCATGGCACAACCCCATGAATCTGGCCATTGAGCCGGGCTCTGAAATCACTTTTCTTCGTGGTGTGGCTGCAGCCAAAGTCTCTGAATAACACCCCGCTTTCTTACCCAACAGCCTCGGCTCCACACAGGAGACTCCAGCTCTTCAGATCTGGCCTCCAAGGGCCGTGCCAACAAACTGCCCCAACGAGACAAAACACGGCAGATGATCCCTTGGCATAAGTGAGCCTGGGTTTGCAGACCTTCCAGGACAGCTCGGTAGAGGCACGCTGAATCCATGTGATCCAAATGGGAGAGACATCAGGAAAACAGGTGCTGTTTAAACATTGTAGGCTGGCGTCGGGGGGACTGTTCCTCAACACACACAAACCACTCCTTAGTTTGATAGGAAATTTCTTCCAGCCCAACCCCATGAAAGGCAGGAGGTTGGCTGGTGTTTCCGGGGATGAGGACCAAAAAGAAACAGCTCCTGTGGAGCAAAGTGCATGGGGGGGAAACCAAGAGAGTGGAGCAAAATGCTGCTGTGCAGAAATCCATCAGCCTCTTACCATGATGAGATATGAAACTGTGTTGCTCGTGATGCTGCTCTGCTCCACAGTCATCGAAAGAGACATATCAAAGTGCTCTCTGCTTATGTGCCACTGACCTCGGGCACGGGATGGTAGCTGACCATGCTACCCCGTTTTGCTGTTGAAAAGGCATTGGCTCCATGCATCGACTGGCTTCTACGACCCCCACACTCCTTCATCTCCCCCATGCCATCCCTTCGCCCAGCAAACCGGTGTCTGTCTGGGATGCGCAGCCCCTGCTACCTTAGGGCCCTTCACCATCTTTCATGTATTCACCTTCCCAGTGTCTCTGAGGTAGGGCTGTGCTGTGATCACTCTTGCAGAGATGGGAAATCGAAACAGAGAGGGTCTAGGCTGCAGCCAGTGGGGGACATAACTGCAGCCTGGGCGGGAAATCCAATCCTCGCTGGCTGAAACTAGCTGGGAAACTATGGCAGTGCAAGCCATTCATGCACTCAAGGCATGGAGCAAGCGTGTCCCAGGGCTGCTAGCCCACGTGACTACAGTTTCATGGCTGTATTTCACAGTCTAGCTCAGGCAGGCATCCCTGGGCTGCCGTCTCTTCCCCATGGCTGCATAATCAGACGTGCTCAAGGCCACAGGAGATGAGGCATCTGAGGCAGGGCTGGGAGAGACTTGACCCTGCGCGCTAGGCTTGGGCCATCCTTCATCTGTTGCATTTCAGAAGCAATGCCCTCCCAGGGACAACATGACTAGATACCCCTGTAAGAAGGAACGGGGCCTCGTCCACAGGCGCCTGGCCCAAGCAAAGGATGGCAGCCTAAGAGAAAGGGTGATGAAGGGAAGATGGGCCCTGCCAGTCCATGGCGGAGAGTCCGCTGGTGCACTGAAGTGTTGCCGGCGTGGAAGGTGAGCAGTAACTGAGCACTTGGGGTGAGGTCTGCTCTGTAACTGAGCAGGAAACCCTGCTATGCTGCAGGGAGATTTGTGCACAGGGACCTAGCAATGTGGGAAGCACCAGTGTGGGCAGTGGATGCTTGGAGCAAGGAACTGATGCTGGAAGGAGGGTCCCTGAGCTTGCTGGGCGTGGAGACCTGGCAGAGAGAAATGATGGCAAGCCCTCTCTTGGTGTGGTGCAATAGGAGAAGGCTAGTGGGAGAGATGTGGCTCTTGCAACTCCCTGGCAGGAGGCCGGGTGAATGGGGTCTGGGACACAGTGGCTAATGAGGCTGGGGTGTGGGTCCCTTGGAAGGGGCCCACAGAGCTGCTGTATTTAGGGAGGAATAAATTCTTCTACAAAGAGGTCTCTAGAGTGTGGGGTGCCACATAACTAGAGAGGCTTGAATTTGCTGCTAAGAGGGACAGCGCTCCTTTGCATGGCTGGAGGAAGGGGAAACTGAGGCAGGCATGCCTGTTTTGCTGAAGTCTGGGCACTCCAGATCAAGGCCACTTTGGGACATGTGCTCCCAAAGATTATGACTGCCCATGGCAGCTACTCCTCTTGTCAGCCATGAGGAGGACAAAAGGGTGATGGGGAAGACAGCAGCGCCATAAGTGTGACCTGACTGCAAAAGATTTGAATGAACGCGGTATATATGCCGATGGGGAGATGAATGAGGGGGAGGCGTTCTGAGTTATTTCAAAGAATTCTTTCTTGGGGGTCTGGCTGGTGAGTCTTGCCCATGTGCTCAGGGTTTAACTGGTCACCGTATTGCCTTTGGGAGGGAGTTTTCCCCCAGGGCAGATTGGCAAAAGCTCTGGGGATTTTTCACCTTCCTCTGTAGCGTGGGGGCACGGCTCACTTGCTGGTGGCTTCTCTGTACCTTCTAGTCTTTAAACCTTGATTTGAGGATTTTTATGACTCAGTCCTAAGGGGGTTTTTGCAGGAGTGGGTGGGTGAGGTTTTGTGGTCTGCATTGTGCAGGAGGTCAGACTAGATGATCATATTGGTCCCTTTTTATCTTGGCATTTATGAGAATCCTGGTGCCTTTGAGCTGTGTCTACACTTGGGGGCTGGAGGGTGAGGAGGGATATTTTTACAAGACAACTGACAGAAGCAATGAAAGTGCATACAAGGTGGCTGGGAATGTAGCTGATTGACGTGAACACAACCCCATCCTCAGGATTTACCTCAGCCATGGGGAAACTCCTTCTGGGATGCTGTTTCTGTGCTATGGCTTCACAGCAAGAAAACTCTCATGTTTTGGAGTGTTTGTGTTTCAAGGGCATGGAGAGGGGAGGCAGTTCTTGCCGAGTGAAGACGAGACCCAGAATAAATGCCCTGTATTTCTTTCACGCATGCATGCGCACAGGGTGGAGAGAGAGAAAGGAAGAATATGTGTGCTCGTTGAATCTGGTAAGGCACTTGTATAAAATGTATTGAATGTGACAGGTTACCCACCGTCTTCCTGCCTAGCTAGAATCAGTGGGCAGGCAGATGAGGAATGGGTAGGAAAACTAGCAGCTGGGAGCTGTTATGTAGAGCATCCTACACAAAAAAACAACCCTTGGATTTTTTTGCAAATTTAAGGCATAGGTGTGTGTGTGGGGGAGCCGCTTCAGTCATTGACTTTGCCCAGTCAGATGTATAAGGGCTAGCTGGTGGCATTGGCACCCGCCCTGGGAAGGGCACGCGTTATGGATGTACCAGGGAATGAAGAGTGAACATTTCTCTGACGGCTGTCCCCGTGATGAAGGCCTGTACTAAGAGCACTGGCTGGCATGCTGATAGGGTGGAGCGAAGGCTCCATTTGCTCCCCACTTTTCCTGCACGATTCTCATCCATTTGGTTGGCGTGTCGGGTGCACCAAGCTCCCCTAGTCCCATCAGCTGCGTAGTCTATAGGGGGACTTAATGGGAATCTTGCCTCCCCTTATACCCTTCTGTGGGTGCACTGGCCTGAGGATGGTCCAGCCCTAGAGATGGAGTTGGGAATTGCAGCATCTGATAACAGGTGCCTCCCTGAGAGTGCAACACACGGGAGGCCTACAGCTGGCAGCTCCCTGGTCCTACTGGGTTCTGAAAAGTGGGCAGGCTCACGTCAAAGGCTCTAACCCCAGCCTGACGGTAGGATCTACCGAGTCTGGAGACTGAATGATGCACAGGGGACAACTAATGAGAAAATAGGAAAAGGCTTGGGTGTCAAACGTAGGGAACCTGAAGGGGATATTGAGCAGAGAACACCAGACAGCACACATCTCCACTCAGAGGTGTCGAGGAAGCCAACAGTTGCATCCCAGGGGAAGAAAAAAAACAAGGAGTCATGTGGCACTTAAAGACTAATAGATTGATTTTTCACATGAGCTTTCATGGGAGAAAATCCCACTTCGTCACATGCTTCGAAGATGGGTGAACTTCCAGAGTGGAATGGAAATAAATGCAAGGGGGTGTAAAACATAGGATCAGATCATACAGGAACAGCAAATCAGAGCAGTTGTTTGGTTCAAATCCTGGGAAATTAAGTGCCACACGACTCCTTGTTTTTTTGCTGGACTAGACTAACATGGGCATCCCTTTGGAAATCCCAAGGGAACTCTGTCCAGATACGGGAACAGAGACAGGATAAGAAATGGGCCCCACGGTCGGCGAGCACCCCGTTAACCAACACTGCCTTTCCTCCCTAGCTCTAATGCTCAGGGCTACAACCTCCCACCACCCTCACATGGTTTCCGGCATGAGGCTTGGCTTGGCTTGTTAGCTGAGCTCTGGATTTGAAGCAGTCAGCTCTCCACAGCTCAAAAATCGCTCTTTTCTCTCTGCTGTCACGCCAATGCTGTCACTAAGACATATGGCTATAAAGACAGCCAAGCACCATCCACTCCCCCCACCGACTGATTTCTGCCTCTGACAATGAGCTCGTCGCCCTCCCTTTGTGATGGTGAAATGATACTCGTAAGAAATTGTACGGCCCCACTTTATCATTGCTCCAGGCTAAAAATCAAAGCTGGTTTGACATGGATGGGAGAAATCAGTCCATTATAACCTCAGTGCCGCGATGGCCAGCTGTACAGCCTGTTTCCGTTGATGCGTTTCCTGACGTATTACCAGTTGATTTAAATACTAATGGGCCGGTAACCACATCTGAGCAGAATAACGGCCGTAATAATAGAAGCCATAAAAAAAAAATAGCAGCATCCAGGTTATACTTGGAAATGGCTTCAGCTTCACTCCCACCTAGCTATTAACCCTGCTCTCTTATTTGGGAATGGAAAGCTTGTGGGGGAAAGCGGGTGGTGGGAAATATTGCTCAGACATATGCTAAGCAAAGGTGTTGAAAGAGACAATGGCATTTAAAGGGACACACACAGCCATGCGATTATCATCGTTGCTATTTATTTAGCTGACCTTGGGGTGCCTAACTGCCCTTGAAGACCTGGACATCTGGGCCTGTCTGCCATGAGCCACCTAAATACCTACCCCCTGCACCTACTTCAAGTTCTGCAGCACTTCCTAGCTACAACTCCTCTCTGCATCAGTGGTCAGTAATGCTTGTCACAGGGTGAGAATGGAAATCATTCAGTTAGGGATTTTCAGAGAGAATTAGGTGCCTTCTTGCACTTCATGAACCTCTCTCCTGGTGGGATTTTCTCCACTGTTCTTCTCCCACCCTGCCCCAGTATTGCCTTTCACCCAACTTAGAAAATGCAAACACATCGGCCCTGATTCAAAGGTCTTGGAGCTGATTTCAGTGGACTTCAGGTCAATGGCAGAGTCCCATGTGCTAGAAGTGATGGTCACCCCTAAGCAGAGGCTAGCGCAAGACCCCCCCACCACGTCACTTTTATCTCCGGTAGGAAAATGCCCTCCTCTTCCAGTGTATCCGAGCACCCATGGAGATGCTATTCCAGTGGTGTACCGTGGGTCTCCGGCACCCAGGGGCCAAGCCTGCATTTGCACCCTTCCCCTGGCATCATGTGCCCTGTCCAGGACAGGAGGGGTCCTTGACATCTATGAGACCACGCTGCCCTCCCAGATGTCCCAGGGAGAGGGGTGTTTGTAACATGCTGTTTACCTCTTCCTGTGCAAGGGAGCTGGGATCGGCCCCCTGCACTTACCCGCTGTGGGGCACCTGCCTCTCTTTCTCCAACTCCGTAGCCTGGCACCAGATGGGGTGGCTTGCCCCCAGATAGGGGGTAGCGGGGAGCTCGTCTCAGTCAGCCACAGCTCCCTGTCTCCCAGCTGCTGCTGGAGTCTGCCCAGCCACCCCTCAGAGCCTCTTGTGCCCCTGCCCCCTGTGCACGATGAAGGGCTGGCTGGCTCCTTTTCCTCCCAGCCCCGTGCTACCCCCTCTGCGCTAGTCTCGCCATTGTACAGATGGGTACCTGAGACACCACCCGATCATGTGTGTGTTGGTGAGGGGAGCGATCCAGGAAGCCACATGGGCAATTGAAACCCTGGCGTCACAGTGTCTAGAAAATACAGGAACAGCGTCAACAGGAGAGACCAAGGGAGCCTCAGTATATCCCAACTCCTGAGAAGTAAGAGGACTTGACCAGGGTCTTTCTTCTCCTCTGGCAAAGAAGAGGAGTTGAAGCTGGATCTTCCACATGGTAGGTGATTGCTTGAACCATGGGGACAGAAGCGGTGGGCAGAACCACCCACTCCGTCTAGATTTTGAATGGGACCAAGTCCGGGAGGCAGCCTCTGAGCTGACTGACCCCAAATGTGACGTCCTTGGCCAAATGGCTGTCCTTTTTCTGGCTGTTGGATCTCTCCAGTGCATTGCAGGCAGATGAGCAGCCAGATCCTAATTCAGGCACAGCACAGGTACCCAGAGGCAGAAACAGAAGTGTAGAGGGATGTCTCCTCTGGAAAAATGCAAAGGCTGAACAAGTTCAATTTCAAAAGGGATAGCCGTGTTAGTCTAGTCCAGTAAAAAAACAACAAGGAGTTGTGTGGCACTTTAAGACTAACAGATTTATTTTTTGCATGAGCTTTTGTGGGAGAAGAGCCCACTTCCTCAGAGGCTTCGAAGATGGGTGAACGCATCAGAGGAAGTGGGCTCTTCTCCCACGAAAGCTCATGCAAAAAATAAATCTGTTAGTCTTAAAGTGCCACACAACTCTTTGTTGTTTTTTTACTGAACAAGTACAGGCACTTGTGGCATTCAGCAGGAAGCTTTTGGATGGAAGTAGAGTCACAGCTGGGACTTAAGCACCCCAGTAATTTCCTGGATGCTATCCAAAGTGACTTCCCCAAAGTCATCCTCGAGCTCTCGTAGGGCAGGGAAGTGCACCCAATCATCCCAGACTAGTACTATAACCACTAGGCCATGCTTCCTTCCTTGAAGCCCACCTCAACTCACTGGGCATAAAATTCAGACTCGCACAGACGTGGGACTCTGATTACAAGCTCTTTGGAACAATCAGCATAGAAAATTCTACTAGCCATTGTGCTGATGTATGGTGTTTATTGCTAACGATGATGCATGAATTAATGAACACCCATTAGGATCTCTATTCTTTCCCACAATTTAATTCTCCCCCACCCCCAATTTTCATAAGGCTTTTATTTTCCTTTTCAGGCCTATGAAATCCAGTTATGAGAAAGAGAATGGAAATGAAGATTCACTCTTGGGTAACATCAGAGTGGCAGTGCAGTAAATGAATTTGAAATGAAGTGTGGCAATAAAATGAATTATTCAGAAAACACACCTAGGCCTGTGTTGTTTGATCAATTAGTGCTACTGTATAAAGGCTATAATTTATTGCAAGGTGAGAAGAGAATTAAAACTGAAACCAACAGAGGGAGAGGAAATAACTTGGAGAAGAATACAAACAAGGACAAAATAAGTGAGATATTAAGGTGCGGAGAGAGGAGAAAATCAACTAATATAAACTGATACAGGTGCCGCAGAGCCTGCTTACCAAATCTGGTCCAGAACTGAAGATTCATCATAAGGATTAACATCAGCTATTGGCCTGACGCTCTGGAGAGCTGAGTTCAAATCCTGCTTGTACTGTATCTTTCTCACATTGGTAACTTTACTCATCATGGCCTGACATGAGCATAACACTTCCTCGCCTGCCACAGGCCTGGGAATAAGCATATGGCATTTGAGAGGTGCTCAGATATCATCACAGAATGATGCCAGTGCCTGAAAACTGCAACTGAGATGATAGCACCATGGTGCTTGGTACGGCATGGACAAATTGTAAGAAACTGCTGTTCCCTATCTCAAGGAGTACAAGCTAAACAGCCAAGGGATACAGATCAAGTGACTTGGCCAAGGTTGTGCAGTAGATCAGTGCCAGCACTTAGAATAGCTACCAGACACCTGATTCCCAAAAAGAGGCCGGCCATTGTCATGAGATGACCCTGGTTCTACAATCACATCGAACACAGTGTGGTGAAATAGGGTGCCAAGATGCCAAGGCCGGAATGGACCATGGTGATCACATCTTGCATCGTGCAGGCCAGAGGACCCCTCGTACACATCTGTATGTGGCAATGTGGAAGTACAGAGCACAAATTTAGGTCTGTCAAGGTATTTATCTGTATGCACAACCTTGTGTGCACAGGCTAAGGCATGCAAAGAAACAGCTGTGAGTAGCTGTGCTCAGTTCACTCTGCAATACCAGCCTTTCGGTATGTTATCCACCCCCCCGATCACAAATTCAGTGGGATTTTCTCCCATGAAAGCTCATGTGATAAATAAATTTGTTAGTCTTTAAAAGCGCCACAGGACTCCTTGTTTGTTGTACAGCCTTTCAATATGTTTAGAAAAGGCCTTGCTGGTGTTTAAGCAAGGGATCTGTACAATAGCGAAAAAGGTAGGGGAGGGTGAGAACTAAGCAAGGCTGGAACAAGACTGGAAATGAGGCAGGCCCAGGAGTGACTGCAGCTGCCTGCATAAGCCTCGGGTGGTTGGCCTAATGCAGATGTTACGAGCACAGCTGTTTGGTTCCTTTCTGGCCTCTGGGAATCAGTCAAGGCCCAGCCGTACCTCTGAGGGGCAAAGGGCTTGGACGCAGAATGGCTGAGGTCAGCTGTGATGGAAAAACTCAGCTAGAATCTGCTTCCCTGCTTTGCTCCATGAATGAAGGGCTTGGGTGCTGGTGTGAACTCGGTTAGCAAATCAGACCTCAGTGGAGGAAGGCTAATAATAAAATCCCTCGGGGCATTTAATGATGACCCATTGGGAGACATTACAATAAGGTGCCTCTGCAGCACCGTTTTGGGCCACAAGGGGGTCGGGGGGACAGCACCTGCCACTTGCAAAAACATTTTTGGTAGGACTCGGACCACAGAACAAGCCTGTGGGCATGGCCAGATTTTGTTGTTTGTAGGTTCTAAGCACTTTCATGCCGAAATGTGCAAAAAGAGGGGTAAATGCCAATTGAATTACATCGATTGACATGATGCATTTTAAACTATTCTAATGCTAAACCACATGATTGTCCTTATATTTTCTGCTTTTTTAAGTTTTTTTCCTCCTTCATAGGCTCTAAAAATTTCGTAGGCCCTAGGCACTGTGCATACAGTGCCTAATGGGAAAACTGGCACTGCCTGTGGAAGGGCAAGGCTGGCACGGCCTGAGGTTTATGAAGAATGGCAGACAGGATGAATACGCTGTAGCGTAGCTTGGCATCAATAATAGCTGCTTAAGGCCCAGCTCTTCCCTTGGTCAGCCCTATGCAAATCCAGAGTAACTCCATTTAGACCAGTACAGCTCCTCTGGATTTACACCACCATACGCAAGATCAGAATATAGCCCTTCCCCTTTTCTTTGGCATGAGCAGGAGCAAAGCAGTGAGCGCCGACGTTCCTCTGCCAGCCATTTAATGCAAGCTGGCCAGGGAGTTTCCGACACAGTGGCCCTGTGCCAGTGAAAACTGAGCAATGAAATGGGGTCGACCTTCCTGGGGTGACAGAAAAGTCCTTTCGTGGAGCCCTGCTAAGCACGGAGGGCTGTAAAGGATTTTCACCAGGCCTCATCTGTTGACAGCAACATGCCGGAGACTCCGAGCCAATCTGCTTTTCCATGAACAGAGGGAAAACTGGTGTCAGTGCTGATCAGATTTTCACACGAGAGAGGCCTACGGCCCTATTTGGGCTGCTAATTTAGTGGCCGAATCGTCGGATGTATTAAGAGCAGCGGGGCTGGGGCAGGCTACACAGATTGGCTGCTGGATAGGCTCAACCTGCCAGACTTCCCCAGCGCGGAGCTGGCATTCAGAGAGAGGCAGAATCCCCTGCCAGCCCCCCAGCACCGGCGGGAAGTGGGTCCCGCAATAGGCAGGAGGCACAGGGATTTATCTGCGAGGTGGCCAAGAATATTGGGAGGAATAGAGGCAGAACTAAAACCAGGATGCCCCGCTCCCTGCCTTTAGGTGGGATGGAGTCCATCAATTCAGCCCCAGGCCAACACTGGGCATGGAAGGATTAATGTCTGCAACAGTCCTAAGACCTTGAAAACAGGATCTTGCAATGAGACGTTCAAGGGACTTTCAGTGGGGATCCTTAAGTATCGGACTTGGGGACTCCCAGTTCTGCCTGTAATATGTCACTCCTTGTTGGTGGGCGACACGGCAGAAGGGAGTTCCTAGAAGGACTCTGAGCGACAGCGTGCTAGCTTATTGAATGAGGATTTGGCAGGCAGAGGGGCAGCCTGGAAAAAATCAGGTTGTTACCAGTGATAATATTACTATTATTGGGATTCAAAGCATATGTAAATACCCGTGTTGAAAATTGACACTGAATTAGCTGAGCTTTGGTCAGGCACGGAAACCAGCGGTGAGAAATCTGTTTGCACAAATCGTAGTTTCTGCGTGCAGCGTCTAGACTGAGGCGAAGGTGCATTATGATGACCATGGATAACGCCTTCCTTTCACCGAGGAGGTGTGTGGTTATCAGAGATTTCAGGAACAGCGAGTGTCTTAGGCCCACAGAACGTGCTTATCGCAGAATAGCATGCTGTTAAACTTTAATTCACTGTGGAAAGTTTCTCTTTAATCTGGTCTGATAGTAGATAGAAGGAGCCCAGCTCGGTAGATGGTGACCTTTAAAAAGAATATTACAGGGTTTCACCATCAAAGCTGTTTTGGGCTGCTGTGAGTTGCAGGGATCTGTTTGCTGGAGACGCCAGTGCTGTGGATTGAGATCCTGGAGGGACTTAGTGTGGGGTGGGGAGACAGGGAATTCACTTTTCCCCAGCTATTCGTGGACTTGTCTGACTTCTGCCTTGCTTCAATGCTGTCCAGGAGCCAGATTTTGGTCCCTTGGGCCTGATCCTTCAGCATCCACCGTCGTCACCACTGCACATCCTGACCTGAGAGCATTGTGCGGTCACTTGGCACGGATGTAAACGGGAATGGAAGGCAGAGAATCACACTGGGGGCTTGTCTCCTGAGCCGGATGGAAATCTGTGTCTTTTTGCCTTCCTTCTCTGGTAACCCATTCTCTTACAGGACCTGGTACCCAATGCCCTGTCTTTAGACTTCAGTGGGCAATGATCAGACCCACCTCCTTGCGTGGCATGGTGAGTTCAGGTGTTAAAAAGCTGCCTCAGCCTGTGGCATTTTGTCTTCGGCAGGAGGAGTCGGGATGCCGCACTCAGCCGTGTGTGGGAGGCGCTGAGACAGACAGGGAGAAGGAATTGCATTTTAAAGTTCCAGCACGTTTTATTGCCTTCGGGTCTCTGTCCCTCTTCACCAGACCTGTCTCCACTCCACTCAATGAGGAGCGACTGGTGAGGTCCATGTCGTTACACTGATGTAAATGAGCGACCAACCAGGCCGCAATCTGTTATCTTCCTTCCGATTTAAACGGGGCTACCCCCTCTGGCACTTCAAACAGCATTTGCCAGTTACAGCGCAGCCCTTTGAACCTATCTAAGGCGACGATCCCTTAAACGGGATACACTGATCTGGGGCCAGACTCTCTGCTGTGCTCACTTTCCTGTCTGCCTTAGTCCTGGAGCCAGATACAGCAGCCTGGAGGCTGCTCAGATTTGCTTCGGGGCCAAAGACTGCTAAGGGCAGAGTTCAGTCTTTGCTCCTGCCACCATACAGTTCAAAAAAGCAACGTTTGTAGGAACCCAAGGGGCAGCTACCAAGCACACGACACAGCACTGCCTTCGCCGACCCAATCTATAACACGGTGAGCCAGATCCCCTCATCAGCTGGTCTGAGACAGCATCCGAGATGTGTGCTATGACCTTGGGTGCTAGAGGCTGGGATTTGCTCCCATTGGACTCCCATTAAGGAAAGTCATTTATAAATAATAAGGTGGTGATTATGCCAGTCAGGGAGGGGAGCTGCCACACCTCCTTCAGGTGGTGGGCTCGAGTCTCATGATGGCACACAGAAAGGCCGTTTCTAGTCCACCCTGGTGCAAAGTGGTACCTGCTCCCTAGGGCTTGGGGAGGTAACAGCCGTTGGCCGTGGTGCTACCCATGTCGCTCCCCACGTGTACGGCTGGCTGTGGAAGCTGATGAGCCTTCACCACATCCATCTAGTGAACAGGCCACAGCTCGGGAAGGGGGACTTTGACTTAGTGGGGAGGACAGGCAACAAGGATCCTCTGGGGACGGTGACAGCAGAACGATGTGTGACGGTTTGCTGTGAACGCAGAACAATACACAGCACAAGGTTTTCATCATCTTTCCAGCTAGACAGCAGAGTTCCCAGGAGAGAGGTGGCGCATCAAAAACTGTGTTCCCAAGGCTCTTTGGCTTCGACGTCAGCTCTGTGGCAGCTGGTTGTCTTGAGCCCATGGCGTGTTCAGCACCAGGTGTCAAAGGATTGATTTTACATGGGCACAAATCTAAGCATATTCTGCCTTGGAATGTATTTGAGTATGTTTTGCCCTGGTTAACAGATTTTAAGATATTTACATCCAGCCTGGCTGAAGGACTAGAAAACAGGGCTGGTGGAAAAGGAGAAGTCTGTTTTGCGAGAAATGTTGAGATTTGTTTTATTTTACGTTGGGATGAAATTTAGAACTTCTGAAAGTGGTTTTTTTTCCTTTTTTTTTTTTGGCCCAGGGATCTGGGAGCGCCCAGGTTCAATTCCCTGTACTGCTGAACCTAGAGTAGACATTTGACCTTTGTCTCTCCCACCTCCACGGTGATGGCCAAAACAGCTGGGTAATTGGGTATTCTAGGGTCAGCCTGTCTCACTCTCCTTTTGACCAGAAATCCCATCCTGGACCTGAGAAATTTTCATGAAAATGGATGTATTTCTGCAAAAATATTTTAGTTCTGACAAACAGGTTTCACTGAAAAATTTCCAGCCAGCTCTATTAGAAAACATACGGTAAGGGACAATCCTGTATTACCAGCCAGATGAACTAGATATCCTAATAAGATCTCCTTTTTTTCTTCCTCATCTCTAATTTCTCTGAGACTAACTGCTCATGCAGAAAGCAAGCGGGGAGAGACTTGGAAAGCTATTTGTGTGGGTAATTGCTGTTATTTTCTCTGCTAGACGGTGTGCCCAACTTCCAATGCTAATGTAAACATTTTTTTAATGATAGTTTATGCACTGCGTGTGCAGGAAGTAGCATTTATATTTGCAGCCAAAAGCAGTCTTTGTACTGCAGAGGGTGACTGGTTGCACTGATGTTACCATCCCGCCCCCATTTGTGTGTTACAGGGAAAAACTGGCTTTATACATCCATTCTTGAATCTTGTGTGCAAAAGAGGACTGAAAGGTTTTATCCAAATGAAACAGTATTATTATTTGTAGTATGGGAGACGTCAAAGGACACAGCCGAGATCAGGCCTTATCATGCTCGGTGCCGTACAAACCCATACTAAGAGAGCGTTTCTGCCCTGAAAATCAGATGACTGATAGAGA
This sequence comes from Podocnemis expansa, assembly GCA_007922195.1. Taxonomy (NCBI): domain Eukaryota; kingdom Metazoa; phylum Chordata; order Testudines; family Podocnemididae; genus Podocnemis; species Podocnemis expansa. The sequence continues at coordinate 3,917,122 of ML682065.1, forward strand.
TAACCAGCACTGACCAATGCAGTATTTTGCCCAAGGTTTCATTAGCAGAGCCATGATTAGACCCCAGCCGTTTCTTGACTGCCTCTCCATTGCTCAGTCTACTAGGCTGGGGTTTTCAAACTTTTTTGCTGGCTTCCCCTTTGAAAATATTTCAGGTTGTGATGACCCCCCATGTCCCAAAAGGCAATAGCAAATTACTGTATCTATCTCTAGAAGCACTAAATGAAGTATGTAATCAGCACCTTTGACTGCAGGGATAAGGAAATCTTTCAAAAAGTGCAAAGCAGCAGTTTTCAGTAGGGGCGTAGCCAGCCTTTGTTTTCTAGCTGGCTCCCTGCAAAGTGCAGGGTGGGCCCAGCCAAGGACACCTTGCGGTCACGTGATCAGAAGGTGCTTTTTCCCCGAGGGAGGCAGAGAGCCACTGCACCCAGGCTGGCAGCAGCATGAACTTCACTGCCCCAGCCATGGGACTTGCCAGCAGGGGCTAAGGTGGACAGGCGAGTCTCAGGCCAAATGGATAGGCCCCAGCCCACCCAGGCCCACCCACGGCTACCGGAATAAATACATGGACATTTAAGAAAAGTTTTCTGGGGAAAAGAAATAGGCAACAGAATACAGTTTGGGGAGGTTTTCCAGCAATAGCATCAATAATCACAACATCGTCCAAGGATTGTGGCTTCATACACACATGTATGCAAACAAGTACCTGGACGCTTAATTCAGGGAGCGCTGCTGTTTTGAAACACACAATATTTTCCGGGTGCACCTCCAGGAAACTGAGGCAGGCTTGTAAATTGTCCTCCACATTCACCCTCCAGCCATCCACCTCTGAAGGCAGTAGAGATGAAGGGCAGCAATACCAGCTTGCAGGCATTTATTCATATTTGAGAAATCCACCTGGATGGAGATCGGAGGACCAAGAAGGAGGTCCCATCTGGGATAACCCAGATATGGTAACCTCCGGCTGATGACCTATTCTGCAGTAGCCTTGTGGCTGATCCCCTATTTGGTTGGGATCCCCACTTTGTGCAACACTGTTGTCTTACAGCTGCACACTCCTGCATCTTCATGTCCTTTCCTAAACCGTCAGTGCTGTTAATTTAGCTGCTGCATTCCACCCCAGAGATGACTGCATTTAGATGTGGAATGAAGTGATCTCTTTCAGTGTGACTGTATCTGAATGGGACATCACACATCCGCAGGGCTCCTGCTGGCTCTAGGTTAGGCCCTCCTTCCACATGAGATAACGCTGGGGTGATGAGACTAGACACTTCTCAGATTACAGGAAGAGGTTGGGATGAGTGAAAACAGAGAGCCCTATTGAAAGAAGCGTATAAACTACCTCACTATTTTCTGCCCCATCGAGCTTTGACTGCAGACCTCTACAGCCCAAGGGGGACAGTAACAACTACAACCAGGTGAGCGGGTTGTATAGCTTGGGAAGGGCCGGAGACAAATCATCTTTACAGCCTTCGTGCTATGGTCTCATTCTCTCCCTCAGCCTTGCTTGCAGCAATTGTGATGAAAACTGGCTTTCACGCTTGCTGATTTCACAGCGCTCTCCATGCCCATTCAAAACAGAGGAAGCTGCAGATAACAGCCGCCATCCATCTTCTTACCAGGAAAATTGAGAGCCGAGGCCCCCCTGATGGTGGGACCAGCAAAGGCTGCTCTGCTTGAAGCGGGAAAGAAGCCCAGGTTGCTTGCCTCAGATCCCTGGTGGAGGTAAATCAATGGAGCAGCACTGATTTCCACCAACTGAGGAGCTGGCCAGGGGCTTTCATATTTGCCCTGTAGTCACAGGAAACTAGATTGGCCATACTGTGATATCTGAGAGGTGTGAACACCAAGGTGGAAAAGGACTCATCCCAGCCAGTCTGAGGGGCTGGTCTGTGAGGATAAACATGATGGGACTCTGCAAAGGGAAATGGAGGCTGAACAACAGGAAACATTTTCCAACGGTGAGATCAGCTAGAGGGGGACAAGTGCCGATGGCTGATGTGCGGGATCCAGGTTTATTGTGCCCCTTTTTCAGGTGCACCATGAGCACTGAGTGCTGCTGCCGCGAGGGGTATCCCTGGTCTAATGGGTGTTAATGTGCCTTTATGTTATATAACATCACCGTGGCAGAAGCCCCATCTACTGCGCCATTTAGAAGGAGACTGGCCAGATCACCGCAGGATGTTATGTTTGGTATACCTGGGCAGAGGGGAGAGGCTGGATGACCAAACAGGCCTTCTTTTCCTTCTCTGGATTCTGGGGATTTGTCCCATTGCTCTCTGCAGGACGACGACAGGATAAAACCAAATGGGCACAGCAGGCACTAACAATGCCATATATTAGGCAGACATTGCATCTAAGGCTTAGCCAGCTTTTTAATTTTTTTTTTTTTTTAACCACTACCCTCTTGGTTTTAAAGGGATACAGTCTAGCTTTTGGGAATATGCATCAGAAGGCTGCCTGGTTCAAGGCTGGTGGGGTTATTTTATTGTGAGGCAGCAGATTCCTGAGTCCCCATCTGCAAGGCTGTCCCTCCTCTCACCATGCTCTAGTAGTTTAACTGCTTACTTGTAGAAGTGATTGCTACAGGGAGCAAATAAGCCTCAATTACCAGGCCTTCTCGCCACCTGCTGAACAAACTGGCAGAGATCTGGTTTGGCCCTCGTTACTGGATCAGGCTCCTTGTGCTCTCATCCATTTATTATTTCTGGGGTGTAGATGTCCTCACTCCCTTGCCCAGGTCCGTCATGCTGACTGGCTTCTTCATCACATCTCCAGGGCCCTAGCTGCACCTCCACTGCTCTATGAGGAGATTATGCACCATTAAGGTCATCTGCTTCTGTTAATTTCTGAACATCCTCAGCACATCTGACATGGTGATCTCGTACAAACAGGGCCTGATTTTTGTGCCTGAACCTTGGTTGTGGTTGTGGGTACACAGTGCAGTCCAGGGAGAGTGGGACCATGGTGAGTTATTGTTGTGCACCCCTGATTCTGGATATAGCTCTGCCAAAGTCAGTGGAGATATACCTGGTGCAATCGGTGTGTTCTTCCTCCATCCTCTCCACACGTGTCCAAACTGTTCTGCTGTGACGGGGAGCTCTGTCGATTGATCACACAGGTCCTGATCCATTTCCCGCAGTGCTGCTCAGCTTCCTCCAGGGGTCAATATCACCTGGGGCAAATAAAATTCACCCACAAGTGAAAAATGTGGCTTTTTGCTCAGAAAGAAATTGGCCCAATGGCATTCCCATCTCTCCATCGCTGTGGGGTAGTTTTTTTGTGCTGTATGGTGGCTGAGGTTTTCATGAGATGCCACAGACCCAAAGCCTCAATGTGCCTAACTCTCACTCAGAATTAGGTGCCTAAATATCTTTGAGGATCTGGGCCTCAGTAATTTAGAATTGCAGCATCCACAAACTTTTGAGTCAACAGAGTGTGTGCTTTTGGGGTACATGTGGACTCGTCAGGCCTGGTCCTGGGACTTGTGAGCATCTCCTTTGAGCACAGAGTGAAATCTGCAGCTGGCAGGGTGGAGGCCGTGCATGCAGAATTACCTTTAGTAGTTTATTCGCCTAATCCATGTCGATACGATCCTTGTAGCTATGCTGTGTCTGGTGTACAGTGAGCCATAAAGCAGCACATTTGCTCCCTGGACTGGATCCTCAGTCACTCTGCTCTTATGCTTGAGGCAGGGATAAGAGGAGAAGAATTTTATGGTGACTTGAAGGTAACTTTGAACTTGTATTTTGTGGCTTGTTTGGCCCCTGGTGTAACTTAGAGCAGCCTTGTTGCTGTTCTAGCTTCTGCTCTGCTTCTCCGAGTCTTGGGAAGCAACGTATAGCCAGAGTGCACTGCTCAATATATGCCCCCAACCCTGAGTGCTGGGAATAGCCAGGACATAGAAGCAATGTTCCCGGGTGCCATGATTTTCAAATCATGGGTCAGGACCCTTAGGTACTGGGTCATGGCACCCTGTGCTGCTGCCGCCAAAAGACGGGACTGCATTACTGGAAGATGGAACTGTTGCATCACAGGCATAAATGATTTTTTCTCAACTAGGCCCTGAGAGAAGAAACTTTGAAAACCAGTGCCCTCGTGGTCACAGCACTAGACTGGGGCTCAAGCGATCATCTTTCTATTCCCTCCGCAATGCCCTGGACTTCCTGGGTGATCTTGCACAAGTCACAGTCTGAAGAAGAGTCAGGAACAGCAGTTAAGATCCAAGTGGGCAAGGGAATATCTCTTACTGGTCTCCCTTGTGATGGTGGAAGTGCCTAAGTTTGTCATGTCAACCAACAGAAGTGGGTCCAATAAAAGACGTTACCCCATCCACCTTGTTTCTCACACATCCTGGGACCAACACAGCTATCACACGGCAGAGAGATGAGATCAAGGCGCTCTGGATGTTGCGCCTCTGAGCAAAGGAAGCTGTTTGCACAGTGCCTGGCCCGGGAGCTATTTCACAGTCCAGATTGTCCATGCTTCCAGTTCTGTTTTCCTGGGATCTCCAAAGGAAGATCTAGCTCAGCCTGACATACCCGTGAACCTCTGCAGCGCCAGTTGGCAGCGGGTCTGTCTCTGCCTCTCACAGCAGGCCATGTCACATTGCATTAGACAAGCCAGGCTCCAGAAGGAAATGTAGCTGGCGCTGGGCAGATGCCGACTGTGGAGCAAGGAGAAAGCTTTCCGGGAAGCAATACTTTGCTTGGTCAATGTGGCCAGGGATGCTGCTCCAGGGAGGCCTCAGGCAGTATTAAAATCCTCTCCAAAGTGACAATCTGTGCATCTGAGCTGGGAGAGGAAGAGCACAACAGGGGATAAATCATGTGCAATCACGCAAGCCCAACAGAAGCAGCGACTGTGCCAAGGGGAGCTCTTCTCTGTGTGCGCCTGTCTGGCATTTTACACGCCATGGAGTGAGACGTCAACCAGCTGGGATGACGTGTGCTGGGTCAGGCCTGGGAGCCCTGAGGTTACTGCTCTGGACTGCTGGGTGGGAGAAATGGGTACAACCCCTTCCACCCCCCTCCTCTGCAGCGGGGGTCCTGCTATGCAGGCCAGTGGGATGTGGCTCAATGCAGAACCAAGGCACTCGACTATCAAGAAATGGTGAAGCTTGCGACTTTGGTGCCTGTTGTCAAGGGGGAGTCTATGCTGAAATCAGAGAGGTGACAGTGGCCCAGGTAGGCATCCCCAAGTTAGCTGTGGTTTAATTTGCCAAATACCAGAGAAAACTGTAACAGAGGCAGGCACGTAGTGCCGTCGCTGAAGGACTAGCCCTGCAAATAGTGTAGTGGCTAGCACCTCCGCTTAACATGCGGAAGGTCCTGGGTTCAATTCCCAGGGGGTTGGACTCGATGATCTCATGAGGTCCCTTCCAGCCCTATGATTGATTGATTGATTGACTAGCCCATGTGGCCATCCATGCTGCCGCTGTGTCAATGCTCCTGCGAACAGATCTGCTCCTTTGGCAGAGGCAATGGAGAGCCACACGTCAAGATCCCGCAGTCCTAGCTTTGATCCCTCCAGACACCCCAAGAGGGGACATTTTTGCACAAGCTAGAAGAGGTCTAGGACACCATCATCCTGCAGTAGCCTGGGTTACACCTGTTGCAAAGTTGGGTAAGATGTATCAGTGATCTTCTCTTGTTCCTTTGACCAGCTCAGCTCACCAGCAAATAGGTGATTCCATCTGCAGGCAAACTTGACTTCCCTTAAAGGAGTTTAACTGGCTCTTGCCATTGTAAGTCTTCATCCATTTTTACCTGAAAGTGCCAGAAATTCCCTTTCACACCGGCTCTTTATAGTCTTTTGGGGCAAGGAGCTACGGTAACATTATTTGCCAAGTTTGCACAGCTCCATAGCAGTTCTTGAGGGGAGGGGTTGAGAGAAGAGATTCCCTGCTGTTCTAGCAAAAGCAGTGAGAGTCCTGTGGCACCTTATAGACCAACAGATTTCTTCGAGCATAAGCTTTCGTGGCCTTCAACCCACTTCGTCAGATGCATGCAGTGGAAACTAAAGTGGAGAGGTATATACACATGCTAGGGTGGAGGAGGGCAAGTGTTTGCAAAGTCAGTGCAGAGAGCAGATGGGGCCCATTCACACCAGTAGGTCAAAGGGAGAGAACGTGTGACCCAATGAATCACTTTTTGTAATGTGCTAATCATTTAAAGTCTCTACATTCAGACCCAGCCTGATGGTGTCAAACTTGCAGATTAGCTCCAACTCTGCAGATTCACGCTGAAGTCTGTTTTTGAAGCTTCTTTTTTGAAGTATGGCAGCTTTCAAGTCTGCCACTGAGTGTCCGTGGCAGTTGAAGTGTTTTCCTGTTGGTTTATGAATGTTGCCATTTTTGGTATCCGTTTTGTCTCCATTTATCCTTTTAAGCAAGGACAGTCCAGTTTGCCCAATATACATGGCAGAGGGGCACTGCTGGCACATGATAGCATACACCACATTAGTGGATGTGCAGGTGAATGAGCCCCTGATGGGGTGGCTGATGTGGTTGGGGCTACTGATGGTATCCCTGGCGTCAATGTGTGAGCTGTTATAAAACTCCTAATTGCAGAATTTCAAGTTAAAAAAAAAAATAGGACCACTGCCTACCAATGCAAGTGGAATTTAGAAACCAGATTTAAAAATCCATTTCAAAGGTATGCATTTCAGTGTCAAAAATCAGATGTGAAAGAGGCACAGTTACGGTTATTATGTATTAAAAGTCAGGGAAGTGGAGTGGGTGAGGTTCTGTGGCCTGGGCCGTGCAGAAGGTTAGACTAGATGATCAAAATAGTCTCATCTGGCCAGAGAGTTTATGAGGAGCCCATTGTGCTAGGCACTGACCTATCTCCCAGATAGTTGGGTTATCAACCAATTACACAAAGTGACAAATATTTCTGGACACAAGTCATGTTGCATAGTTCATATTAAGATTTCAGATGAAGTGTTTCTTCATATGAATGCTTCACCAGAAATTGGATTCTTTTTACTTCCACCGACGTTCTTTGGGAGTAATTTGAGTGATTCAAAGAAGGGAATTTGTTTTGTCAGCATCAACTACAGATGTTGCAAAGAGGAACCTTTAATATTTTAGGTGCTCAGAAACCTCTGGTGATGGTGATGAGGGGTGTATAAGAACCTAAATAGGTGCTTTGCTTTACCACAGACTTCAGTGTTCAAAGCTTTTTTTTTGATATAAAATATGGGATTTATCACCTTAAATCTAGAGAATGCCAGGTCCTTTGTGTTAACAAAGGAAATTCTGTGAGTTATTGGCTCCCTGCCGGGACTGGGTAAGTATAAGATCATTGTTTCCCTGGAAAGGTTTCAGGTGAAACCTGGACTTCATTATCTTCCTTCCATGAGTCTTGCAAACACTGATGTAAGTTGGTCTTTTGAGACGAGTTAATTCAGACTGAAAAATTTCAGTGCTTTGCTAGTTGATTGACTCTAGGAAGATAAGTCATGTAAGATGCACGTCATAGCAGAACAAAATGGAGTCGGTTCTAGGGGCGAGCAGGCAAGATGGTCTCTGTGTGCCAGGTTGCACAGGGCGCCAAATTGTTGCGCTTAGACAGACTATGTCTCTTGCTCACTTCCTTGATGTTTTCCCTATCTGCTTCTCTCTCTCCTCATAACTACATCCAGCGAAGACCCTCCATCCAGGCTGATCTAATTCTGGGTTTAACTCGCATACGACTATGTTTTAGGTGAGGCCGCTGACAAGGAGAAACTTCACTGCATCCTACAGTAATCTTAAATGCAGGTTGATGGTTACCTCCACCAGCTTTGGTGCCCTTTTGCCCAATCCACAACACCGCCATAATTAATTTGTAGTATAAAGCAACATGGAGTTTTCTCTTTTCAGTGAAGAATTGACCCTGGGGCCTATTGTGGTAGGATCTGTTCAGACACATGGTAAGAACCACCGATTCCCTTGAAGAGCTTATGGTATAAATGAAAAAGACAGACAAAGGAGTGTTATTAACCCCTCCTCTGTGAATTGGGGATAAGGTCGAGAGAGGTTAAGCTGTCAGCTGTGAAGGCTGGGGACAACAAGCGTTTGACCCATCATCTATGAAATCCGTGTCTATATGTTAGCCCCAACACCACCCTTCCTTTGAGGCCTGCCCCACGCATTGAAGCATATTTATAATATTAAATGTCAAATGTAAATCCTGTGTATCTGGTGCTGCAAGGTCCTGAATGCAGTGTGCATCCATTGACAATAGATGTTGGAGGCCCTGTTCCCTCTAAGCTGTGCATGTGTGCACATGCACATAGGTCATGAAATCCGCACACACAACAAAATAAAGGACACACAAAAAATGCAACAGTGCTAGTATGAGTGCACACAAAGAAATTTTTTTGTGCATACAGCCTACGAAAAATTAGAATGAACCTTGGTTGGAGGCCTTCATGTTGCTGATACTGTAGTTAGTTCCATGAATGTATGGATAATATACCACACAAACAATAATGAAAACACATTATCGGTCTTTTTCCTCTCATTCCTCCCTTCAGGCATGTCCTATCACTATTCAACTAGCTAATCTGCTCCTTTCATCACTGAAACAAAAACATTTTCTCATTTTGTGTCCTCTCCAAATACTGCCACTATAGAAAAACATAGCCATTAATTACAGAAATTACCATTACGGGAGAAAATTATAGTCATTAAAACCAAGGTGAACTCATTTGTACTTTCTTCAACTTCTCCTTCGTAAATGTTTATCAAGTCACAGAATGCTGTCTCCCATAAAACCCTCATACTGCGAAAATCTCAAAGGTTTGAGAGCATCCAACTGGCACCTTGCTGCTCCGAAAGTTTGTTTGCTTTGTTTTTTATTACCAGTAGCCACATGGCCTCTGCTGCACTGTTGAAGAGGGAGCTGAAGAGCCTTGCTTAGAGCAATTCCAATGCAACTGGTGCCTTAGGTTTAATGATGGCACCTCTGTTACCAGTGATTTTGAAAGTGGCATGATGATAAATGCATCTTTGATTTCACATGCCAGGGAAAAGGCATGAGTCTTCACATGGGGGAGCTCAGGACAGACACAGGCTGTCTGCACAGAGCTCTGGACTTGGGGCACGGGCTGGGGCACTCGGGGCCCATGCCCTCTGTGCCTGGTGCCAGCAACACCCCTGTTGAGCACATGGGATGAGGTGCTGCTCCCATGTTTGTTTCAGAGCGAGTGCCGAGCCTGGAGCAGGAAGCAGACACAGCATCAATCTTGCCTCTTTTGGCTTTCTGGCTGCGTGTGCTGGGGGGAGGTACGGCAAGACAAAAGGTAATGGGGGGGCATGCAACACTATTTGGGATTAACTCAGGTGCTCACTGCTGGAGGGAGCCTTGTCAGACTGTGCCCATCAAAGGAAACCTTCCCCAGCTGCTGGCCACACAGATGCTCTGCTCGGGGCTCCAGGGCCCTGTTTCTTTCTCTGCTGGCCAGCCATTTATACAGACTCCACTTTGTTACTCTTGAGAGTCCAGTCTCTTATCTCCTGGACACCTGCAATGGACACCAATCCCTTGCTTCCAGGGAAGCACACCCCGATTGCCTGGTTTGCCCCTTAACTCTCTTCTGGAGATAGGGGTTCCTCTCAAAATAAAGAAAGGTTTGGAAACATGAGGTTTCAGGTAAAAGAAACATTTAAAAAGAATTTTATTGACTGTATTTCTTAGCAAGTTACTTTTCGGTCTAGTAAGGTATTACTTCTTCAATGGTTAGCCCTTACAGTGCGTGTCTGGCCCAGAAAGCTTGGATTTACCTTTGATGAGATGCTCCCAATAGCAGTCTTCTCCACCATGGATCAGTGGTGTGCCCTTCCCTCTTCTCTTATGCAGTCGTAGGCTATTGTCTCTTACCTCTTTGGGGGGAGGGGTGTATTTTTGGGGGGATTCTTCTCTTTGTAAATCCTCAAACCTACACCTGGTGCAAACAGTGAATGCAAGGCTGGCTCCATGGATGGCAATTGTTTCTGTGTTGATCGAGTTAGCCCTGAGACCCGCCTCCCTCTAGGTGCCAACTTTCTCTTTAACCATTTTGAAGCCCCATATCCTACTTACTACACAGCTCTCAAATTACTTCCTCCACTCGCCTCCCATGGCAACCATGACAATCAGCTGGTTTGCAGCTTTTGGCAGCGACCCGGCACCACCCTCTTTGTTGAAGCTGTGCGAAGATGTGTGGTGTTTTGTGGGAGCAAAGAAGATCCACTGGCTGGTGGATTCTCTGTGCCTTGAAATCTTTAAACCAGGGGTGTCAAACTCATTTGCTATGGAGGGCCAGATTTGACTTAGATGTACTTCAAGTGGGCTGCACACACCATAAATCGAAATATCAAGATGCACTTGTGGCATTGCATAGCACTGTGTAGGCAAGACTGTAGTCCACAAGCCCTCGCTCTCTGTGTTAGGGATGGAGTGTGGTCCTACAGAGCACAGTCGTGGTCCAGGTGGAGGAGTTTCATGGGCCACATCTGGCCAGCGGACCACATCTTTGACATCCCTGCTTTAAACCATTATTTGAGGACTTCAGTAATTCAGTCATGGATTGGAGATCTGTTACAGGAATGGGTGATGTTCTTTGATCTGCATTGTGCAGGAGAGCAGGCTAGATGATCACAATGGGCTCTTCTGACCTTAAAGTCTATAAAAGCCTATGTGACTGTGAGGAGAAGAATTCGGTGCCCTGTGCCAAACCCCACACTGGCCAGATAGGGTTAACGAGCTGCTGTGGATTTGGCCAACCATGCCCCATTACCTCTGCAGAAGGTGGCAGGTGTGGAGGGAGGCAGCAAAAGGGGGAGTACCCAGCTCTTTTGGGTGCTGACTGGGAAGTAAAGCAAAGCTCCTACTTTCTTTCTGAGAGAGGCCTGGCTGGGAGGAGGTCCTGCTTGAGACACTGCCATCTGCCAGGAAGATAGGCCAGACGTGGGACCAATAATGGTGACTTGCAGCCGGTAGCGTGCTTGTTCTTGCTGAGGTAGGTCTGCCACGGATGGCGACCTGCCTGAAGTAGGCAAGAATCAAATGAAGGTCGTTTGGCTTATGCACAGGCATGGGGAATGAGCAGCAAGGCCATCTGGGAGCCCAGGAACATGCCTGCCATCTTTTGTAATAATTTACTCTGCTCCCTCTAGTGATATTTGCACAAGGTGCACGTTCCATGTGAAAACATCGAAGCACATTACATTACATAGCACTAGAGCACATGCTTTAAGGAACAACCATGTAAGTGGGACTGAGCTGTATGGCCTTCTTCACTTCCAGATTAGACAGGCAGTTCTGGAAGAGAAAAGGCTTTCAATTTCTCCATCCAATAAGGTAAAAAGATATAGGAAGGAAACACAGGCATCTGAGGGAGAGATGAGTTAGTATGTCACTTAAAGCATCCCTTGCCAGCCAATGAAGAATTGTTCCTTACTCCATATGCCCAATTGTTTGGTCTTGTCTTGTCTTCCAGTGATGGTGCTTCTACAACTTCTTTTTAATTCCTCAGTGCAATTAATCTTGCTGCTAGGAAATGTCCTTGATAGTGAGCCCAGATTTCCTTTTGCTCAACTTTGTCCTCATTATACTTACCTCATTATAATCTAATCCATCTCTCACTGGTTTTTCTTCAACTACTTATAATAAAATACTGGCATGAGAGAGGCACTGTGCAGACAAGTTGAGTAGGTAACATGGGGGTAGGTTCAGGCCTCCTCAGCAGTCCCTGGAAGGAGCATGTGCCTCCATAGTTCATTGGCTTCCTTTAAACAGACGGCTAATTACTCGTGAGCCGCTACCAAAGTTAACTATAAATATGTAAATAGGGAGAGAATAAAATACTCATTAAACATTAGGCATTTACTATGGAAATTAAGTGTCATTAGATACATAAAAGACTTTTCAAGCATTTGTGCTAGTGGAATATCTCCTTAAGCCTTCATTTACGTATTTATTCTTAATGCATGTAGAAAAAGGGTCACCCCATTAGATTAAAATCAGAGCCATCCAGAACCTGCGTGGCAGACTCAGACCTGGACGTTTTGTTCTTTATTTTTGAGCTTCAGAGGAGTTGTGCTTGTTCCTCTTTATTTTCCAGTTCTTGCTTCTTCTGTGCTTCCCTGTCTGATCCAGGAGGAAAACAATGAAATACCAGGCAGAAGTTTATTCTCATACCATTTTGACTTAGCCAGAGCCAGACATGATAGGAATACAAAGTATTTTGATGAAATATGCACACAACGCTCACCGAGGTTTATAGTCGAAGGCTATACCTTTGGTCACCCCATGCCCTTAGCCTCCAGTCCCTCACATCTCCCCTTCCTTTTACCTCTTCTTCCACAGCAAACCCTCTGTGCAGATGACAAACTGTGACTGCAGACGCGTCTTGCCCACCGGTCTGGTATTCCTTTTGGACAAAAGAGATGGTGGTGTGGGACGCTGCACAACCAGCCCTTAGAGAGCTGGAATATTGAATTGAAGGATCCCTATAGAGTCAAATAAATGTGATTCCCATCAGACTTAAAAGTCAGCAAAACCTTGTGGTGCACAGAATCACAGGTGAATGAAACCTCCAAGATGTCAATGAAATTGGTGAAGGCTCACCTAGAGATGGCAAACAGCAGTATCCTACAGACAAGGATGGGTCTTTATGGACACGGTTAGTGATGTTGGCTTGAAAAATATATTTGAGTTTCAGCCAACACTTTTGATAACAGTTTTTATGGGAAATTTTCAGTTTGGGGCTGTTCTCTATAAAAAATTGAATACCAAAATGGGAACAAATTTTGCTGTTATAAACCAAATAATACTTTGTTTTTTTGTGTGCCAGTTTTCTGTACCCCTGCCCATCAAAGTACAATGAAAATGGTAATATTTCTCACAAAACTTCCAATTTAGTTAAAAAGGCATTTTTTCCTGAAAAAAACAGTAATGGTGAATCATTTTGGGTGAGCCCTAGTGCTCAGCTGAATTGGAATCTAAACACTTTTAACCCTTCAAAAATCAGAAAATTTGTTGCAGGGATCCTCTACATCCACACTTTCATCACATTTTTCATGCTCTGGAAAAGTTCTGTTGGACAGTTTACACAGGCTCTGTTGGGGAGCAGATAAATGTCTCCAGGTTTTAAAATGCCTTATGTGCCACAATCAAGACCATGTAATGTGTATATGCATATTACTCTTTGTGGCATAAGTTTTAAGGTCTCACAACTTCCCAAATTTGCTGCCATAAAAGCAAATTTCCCAGTTCAATTAGGAGTTTGAAGACGTGCTCAGTTGATCGAGGAGTCAATCCATTAACTCCAGCCCCTCACCAGGAGTAGCACGAGTCAATGGCAGGGCATTTTCCTTTGACTCAGCGCAGCAGACCCCCCAGGTGTAAGGAAGTTGAAGGGAGCTAGGCAGGCTATTTTAAGTAACTTGTGTATCTCTCTTTAACTCTTGGCAAAAGGGTGGGAGTGTAGACATAGCCTCAGATATAAGGATCTTGGGAAAAGAGGTGGTTAACCTTATTCTTGCAGTAACACCTTAGAGGAGACAGAGAACAGAACCCTATTGTGGTGCTGCACGCACAAGATTTTGTCTAGTCCACACAGCTTACCGTCTAAGTAATTGCCCTAAAAATAGCATCCCATTCATTTTATCCTCTGAGGGTACTTCAGGTACCCTCTGAGGGTCATGAGACTGCCTTAGCCAGTCAGTTATTTTTGGATGCCAAAAATTAATGGACCAGCTGGGAAGGAAAGAGTGAAAAGCGACTTACTCTGTGTCAGCCAATTGGCTGCTGTTTGGCAGTGCTGAGAGGAGGGTGCCCTAATGTTCAGCGCAGAGACCTGGAAGTCAAGGAACATGGATTCTGTTCTCCGATTTAGTACTGGCTTGCTTTGTGATCTTGGAAAGGCCCACAAGTCACTCTGGGCCTCAGTTTCCCTAAGAATAAAACTGGCTAAAGCTTTACACTGGCATCAAAGGATTTAATGCCTTTCTGTATCCAAGCCATGTTGCAGGAGTCTTGAATGAAAGGTACTATATAAGTACAAGGTTGTTGTTGGTTTTTTTTTTTTTTAATGTATTATCTCTCCAAGCAGTGCAGGCAATGAACGATACTCCTGGGTATGGTAGGAAGGTGCGTGCTCAGTATTATATATTTCTGGTGACAATATAAACAAGTTACTACCGTTGTAAATACAGCCTGATAATACAGCAGTGTTCGCCTGTCCTCTGGGGCTCTGACTATAGCCATTAATATGACCCATCATTTCAGCTCTCTTTAAATTCCCACAGTAGCAAACGCTGTCATAAAAGAAGCAGACCCACAGTGATGGGACATCCTTTTTGGTCAGTAATTAAGCATGTTGGCAGAGTGGCATGGACGCAAAGCTCATACTATTGATCACCGCACACTGCAGACACAGTTAATATATAAATCACACATATCGACTGCCTCCTGCAATCCTGGGGTTAACATAGAATTCTAGCTTTTTAACTAAAAAGTAAGTTTCTAGGCATCAAGTCTGGGGGAAACAAAGTTTAAAACACGACAAGCGCACCAGAAAGGCTCAGAAAGGAAAGCAAATAGAGAGACCTCCAGAAATATTTAAAAGCCAAACAAAAGAGCCCTCAAGATTTTTTAAAAACTAAGCTTGTGATTTTGGGGGCCATCCTCATGATTTTTGCGTGGTTGTGGTTCCTAATATGGGATTTAGAATCTGATCCTTTAGAAACCACAAACCTCTATCGCTTGAGCTAAAAGTCTTAGCTATGACTGAGGTCGACTAATATATTTTGCCTACTATCTAGCTATATCCACCTCATCTATATCAATCTGTATTAAGCACAAATAATAGCAAGAGCAAATATTGTAATAGCATTATAGCCTAAACTGGCCTGAACCATAATCCTGTCCACTGATAGTATGTATCCCATAACTCCTTCCATTTTCTGAAGGAAGCACTTGGCACAAGGAGGCAGGAAAGGTAAAAATACAGATACACTTGTTCTGTGCCTTTCTACAAGCTAGGGAAGTACTTTCTTGGACCAATGCCTGGCATGTTAGCAACCAAAACAAAGGTAAGGAAGGACCAGAACAAGTTTGAGAGCTGGAACGAACCAATGAGTTGGGTTTTACTGACGTGTTAAGACGTGTAATCTGTAAAGTTATCATATAAATAAAGCTAGCCAAAATGTGTAACATGGGGAGCACACCCTCTGCATAAGCAACTTCACTGTGTGAGCTGGCTCCCCAGAGACCGATCTCATAGAGAACCTTTTTCCTGGACCATCTTGTTATTGGCTTGGAGGGATAAACCTGCCTGACCCCGGTTATTCGACCTTCTGAAGATCTTTCGTAATGAACCAATGTGTGCGCTGGACAATTGGCTATTCAATTGATCACCACTGAGAGTGGTTCAGAAGAGGACACTAAGCCTCTTTCTGCACCCATGTGTCCTGATGTTCCTGTTACAGTCCGGGGCTCTTTCCAACAGGGGTGGATGGTAGGTGCAGGTCGGATGCCTGCTCCTTGTTGCGACTCCTATAGGAATCTGCATAGTCAGTGTCTTGATAGGGGAACGGATGAGAGATTAGGCTGAGGGTCAGGAAGGTCCCTGAGAAGAGGTCTTGAAACCTGTTAGGTGGCAGGTCTGAGAGGAAGACCCCTGCAGGAGTGACTGGAGGGATGAAGCTCCAGGTTGAGATGGTGATGGTACCCCACAGACGAGGTTAAACAAGACCGTGAGGGGCAGTTAGCTTGAGTTGTTTTGCTTTGAATCTTTGTCTTCTGTCAATACAGAAGAGACCTGAGCGAAGGAACTGGAACCATGCAGCTGCCTGTGGAAGACAAGTCTCCTTCTCCTACATCTGGGGCATCATCCAGGCAGCTTTCATAGGTCTTATTCTCGCTGTGGATCAGCTGCTAGAGGGCTCTGCCATGCTTGCTCACACAAAGCCTGTAAGCTACACAAAAGTTCCCAGTGCCTTTTGCAGAACAGTTTTATCCCAGCGAGCACTGGACCAGAGCTTAGAAACATAAACAGCATGTAACTGTGCGCAGATGGCTGAAGGCATTGATCAGCTTGATTAATGGTACCAGGAAAGATGTTATTCAATATGCTGTTTGAGTTTTAAATGCTTATTCCAAGCAATTCCCAAAATATATTTAACTAGCAGCCAATAGCAAGGGTTTAATGAGGTGGTGAAGTCAGGAAAGGCCCTTCCTATATCTTGGGGGTATGAAATCACAGATACTGCAAGGGTCACAGATCCCTCTTCCTCATCAATATTTTCATTATCCCAGTTCTATGGCCCCTGTAAAATGAGATTTATCAGGTGTCTGAAGGATATTCATCTGTTCCTATGAAACGGGAAAAGACACAGATGCGCTGATATGTGTGTGCACTACTTTAAAACCATAGCTTGCACAAGGAGTACGGGGAAGGTTCTAGGTAGAAGCTCTCAAATAGAGAGAGGTGGAACAGCTATTGAATAGGGCTGGTTTTCAAAATTTAATTATTAGAAGAAAATGATTCTTTGTCATTGTCACGTGACACCAGGAACTGCAGGGAGAGCCCCAAATCCCGATAGCACTTAGAGGCATCCTACCCTACAATATAAAATCAGGATTGGTGGGATCTGAGTACGCAGACACTGGGTTTGCAAGCCCGGGGCTTGAGCATCCCCACTGCACATTGATCCTAGGTTTAGAATTTCGGGCCCAGGCCCTAAACCTGGGGTTTGAGCCTCCACCCTGCGGTACACAGACCCAAGTCAAACCACCGTATCCCAGATTTCACAGGCACCACCTGCAGCCGTTCTAGTCCCTGATTTGTGCTGTGAAGAGGGAAAACTTAACTGTCCCACACTGCATTACGGGTAGCCATTGCTGTCTGCTAAGCTCCTAACACAGTCTGCCATGCCATCTTTTGAGTCTTCATTTCACTGTCAACTGGAGCAGCAACATGGAGGAGTTGCCATGAAAAGATTCTGCTTGCATTTTTATTCCCGTTTCAGCAAACAGGCAGCGCATCCGTGAGTCTGCAGCTCACATTCTGACAGCGATTTCTGATCTGCCAAAGGCCCTTGCCAGGCAATGAAGAGGAGAAGGAGGATGGCTATCCAGACTTATCTCTTGGTGTCACCCATGGTGCTCTCTTCCTAGGCTAGCAGTTCTGGAGCAGGGCCACGAGAATAAGCTGGTGGGACCACATCATCGTGCAGACCTGGGATGACCAGCAGTGGGTCCAGAACAGTCACATGAAGAAAGCTGCATTTCTGGAGCTTTGTAAGCCACTTGCCTCACTCCTCCAGCATCACGACACGCTCACACGGCCGGCTGTTCTGGTCCAGCAAACGTGGGGCCAGAAATTAACCAGATTTACCAGACTCTGAGCCCAGACTTCAATTCCTGACCCTGACTCTGGCTTGACCCCCAGGTCGGGTAACTGGTAGGTGATCCTTGTCTTCATTTCCTAACCTGGACGCCTGCTTTTCCCAGTAGACCTGACTACAGCTCTGACTACTTGGCCAGACTGCCTGCATCCCAGTGCATAACACCTAACCCCTAAGGTGCTCGGGCTCAAACCCTCCACCTCTGAGGAGGTTAGGGGCCTAGGCCAAATTAGAGAGAATTGTGTGGAGATGGAACAGAGACTTGGGGTTGAGTATGAGCCAAAGTTTGCATTGCAGTGTAGAGGCACCCTTAGATAGTACAATGATGGAAGCCCTACAGATACCATACACGGACTAGTGCTTTTCCAGCTGTGCACTGGGGCTTCCTAGCCTTCACAGAGTCCTAGAATTGGAGGGTTGGAAGGGACCACAAAAGGTCTTCTACGCCAGTCCCCTGCACTCATGGCAGGGCTGCGTGTTATCATAGGGAAGCGATAAGTGTTTGTCGTGGGGAGGGAAAAATGAATAAATGTGTCCATTGCTTTCTAATTACTATTAAACATGGCTTAAAAATCTCCTGCGTCGTATCTATGGGTCTGTATCTTAGGCCTGGTCTACGCTATACAGTCAGGTCAACCCAGCTACGTCATTTATGGGTGTGGAAACAATCCACATCCCTGATGGATGTAATTAAGCTGACCTAAGTCCAGTGTAGACAGTGCGAGGTTGATGGGATTCTTCTTCTGTTGCCCAAGCTGACACCTCTGAGGAAGTGAAAAACCTCTTCCAGTGGGGGAGACTCTCCCAGCAGCATAGGTAGCACCTACACTGAAGGGCGACACTAGCACCGCTGCTCTACTGTAGCTTTTCACGAGCAGATGAGCCCCTAAAATGTTTCAGTTTCTTGGAGTCGGGAGTCATTGTGCCCTCTGCTTCAGCAGGGAGTCTTCACTAAAGAGATTGTAGCTGGAAGAAGCACTCGACAGGTGGCCTTTCTGCTGAGTCAGATGCTTCGAAGATGAGAGAACTTCATGCCAATAATAAATCTGTTAGTCTTTAAGTGCCAGAGGACTCCTTGTGTATGTGGTTTTTGTTTTAGACTAACACGGCTGCCCCTTTTGGCTTTTCTACTGAAAGCTCCCTGCTGGAGCAGAGAGGAAAGAGAGATGCCCACTATCAGTAGTGGTAGATAAGAGAAAGGGAACTGAGAGAGAGACAGGTTATGGTGTCCTGCACCCCACGCGCCACTCTGTAATGTGATCTGTGGATCTTTCCCGTCACCTTTGCAATACCATTTTGTGGTTTCATGCAACGTATGTCTTGTATGGTATTTTGTGAATGCCCAGAGCATGTTCTACATTATTGTTATAGTGGCCTGTTTCCAGCAACACTATATATGTACAGATGTGAACCTTTTCCCCTAATATATTTCACATGGCTCAGATGGGGGCAGACAACCAGAGCTGCATCCAACACACCCAATGAAGAAATGCATAACAAAGACAATGCAAAATAAGCGCCTCTGCTGGAGAAGGAAGGCCACCTGACCACAAGAGAAAAAGGCACACTTCAAACTGGTGAGAAGCTTTTGTGTGAAGGAGTCATCTTACAAGCAACCTCAAGGACTTATACCTACCCACATGGGAAGAAGGAGTTGGCTGCAAAACTATCAGTCATCAAAGCATCTGGGTAAGCTAGCAACAGACTGCCAGTGATCTTGGTTTAGAATGCGAGTTATCTTTTATTTAGTAGTGGCTATCTCCCTGACTGATCAGCCGCATGATTTGATATTAATTTGGCATATACTCACTTAGATCATGTTTTAATCAATAAAATTATGATTGTTTTATCCAAAGCAGCATAGATTTTGGAAAGAGAGTGTAAGTGTGAACACCTGACTTGGATCAAAGGCTAACTGCATATGAGTTTCTTTATTAAACTAACGGACTAGAATGAGTGAGCTTGCAGTGATCAGGAAGGGTTCTGATTCCTGCAAGACAACAATTCCTGGAATTGCATCTGGAGGCTGGGGGTGCTTGCTGGGGGGACCACCCCGTGTGTGGCTAGTGTGAGTGCACTTTCCCTGCCTGAGAGACTGTTTACATGATGGAAGCTGGGAGTAAACTGACCCAGGAGTGGGTGACCTACCATGCAGCAAGACATGGTAAGTCAGAGTCCAAGAACTGGGGGCCACAACAACACACCAGTCCAGATTGCAGGAGGGGAACATCACACAGCTGCATCTTTCCTTCATAATATTTTTAGCAAGCTTTAAGCCTACACGTAATGACCGTTTGGCTGCTGAAAATGATGATTTCATTAAAGGAAAAGCAAAAAAGAAGACAATAAGGTGATAGTTTGGATTGTTGTGTCTCAATATTCCTGCCAAAAATCCACAGCCCAAAATGTGTCATTTCTTTTCAAGTGTTAGTAAATGAAAGTGTGAGGCTAAAGAACCTACAGAGATGTTTTGAATATGAACACTCAGAATTTGTAAACAAGAAATGCAATTTTTTTTGCCTTTGGAAACACGAAGAATTAAGCCTTCACATCTAAAGAAGCCACTCTGACTCAGAAAGACGTCTTATGTTGTGGCCATGTGAATTGCAAGATGCAAACACACACATCACTGACTATACCATTCTATTTCCAGCACATATGTGGAATTATGATTGGGAACAAGTAGTCATGGCATTGAAAACCGCTCCTGTGTCAAATAATGCCTTGTATTGATGGCCTTGCAGAAAATGTCCAGGACCAGTTGAAAGAACAAGTTAAGAAAAGTCAATATTTTGCACGGCAACTTGATGAATCCACAGACATAGCCAACATGACAAATTGGTGAAAGCCCAGAGGAGAGAAACAAAAATGATAAAGGTCTGGAAAGTATGACCCATGAGGAAAAATTGAAAAAAATGGGTTTGTTTAGTCTGAAAAAGAGAAGATTGAGGGGGGACATGATAACAGTCTTCAATACATCAAAGGTTGTTATAAAGAGGAGGATGAAAAATTGTTCTCCTTAACTGCTGAGGATAGGACAAGCTGTAATGGCCTTAAATTGCAGCAAGAGAGATTTAGGTGAGACATCAAAATTACCTATGGAGGTAGCAGAATCTCCATCACAGGAGGTTTTTAACACTAGGTTAGACAAACACCCATCCAGGATGGTGTAGAGAATACTTAGTCCTACCTCCATGCAGGAGACTGGACTAGATGACCCCCTGAGGTCCCTTTCAGTCCTAAACATCTGTGATCCAATGGCTCAGTTTCTACATAATGGGAGATTTGTCAAAACAGATACACTAGGTGAAAAGCTTTTATTTTGCAAAGAAACCCCAACCCAAGGGACCAGTGAGAAACCAGCCATTCGAGATCCTGAATAAATTCACAGCGGTTAATAGTCTTAACTTGGCTATGTGCACTGACAAGCAACAGTCATAACCAGAAGGAACAGTGGAGCTGCAGCATGCGTGAACAAAGTGACGCCATCATTTACTTGGACACACTGTGCGTTTTGCATCCTCAAGCTTTGTCATTGAAAACATTGCAATGTGAGCACACAAAGCCCTCAGCGTTATTAACAATATAAAATCCTGGGCAATGAAAACACATTGGGTATGTCCACATGTTTCTTTTATTTCAAAATGACACTGGTTATTTCGAAATAAAAGAGATTAGGTCCACACAACATATTCTTATTTTGAAATGATGGGCTCTGTCATTTTGAAATAAGAGCTGTCATTTTGAAATAGCTTAAACCTCCTTTAAATCGAAATGGCTGTTATTTCGAAATGGTTATTTCGAAATAACACCTTTTGGACTTGTTATTTTGAAATAACAATTATTTCAAAATAACACTTTTGCCCTTCTCCTTCTTAGGGTGCCTTCCTTTTAGCCTATATTGGGTGGGGGCATGGCCCAGTAAGGGGGCCATGTTGCCACACCTCCCATGGTGCCCCTCTCCTAAAGCGAAATAGCTAGTTCTGTGTTTGGACATGCTATTTTGCTTTGAACTTTTCTCTTAATTCAAACTAACATTTTCTTAATTCGAATTAACTTATTTCGAAATAAGGACTTTATTTCAAAATAACTCATTTCAAAATAACGATGTACATGTGGACATATGTGTGAAGAGATGGGCACTGACCATGCTCCGCTTCTGTTTTGCAGTGAAGGCCAGATGATTTACACATTGGAAAGTGTTAAAATGCATCTCTGAATTGCATGACAAAATAGATTTGTCCTCCTGCAGAAAACAGACTTTGCAGATTTCATGTGTAAAGTAGACTTCCTAACAGTTTGCTTACCTGGTGGACATATTTAGCAGAGTGAATACACTGAACCTAACACTTTGAAGTGGAAATAAAAAATATTAGACATGAAAGAAAAAATAATCTGAGGATTCATAAAGAATTTTGTCTTTGGAGATGCCAAGATATTTTTCTAGATGTAGACTTTTCAAAAGAATAGGGTGAAAGAGATCCACGTGCCATTGAAGACTAATTATTGAATCTTTCATCAGGATTGTATTCCCATTTCATGGAGTTAAAAATGAATCTCTGCATACCAAATGGATTCAAAACTTGTTCTCAGGAACAGCTAAACAAACAAGCAGTCTGGTGGCACTTTTAAAAACTAACTGATTTATTTATTGCATGAGCTTTCATGGAAGAAAATCTCACTTCATCAGAAGCTTGAAGATGGGGAATTTACAGAACGGAAGGAAATAAATGTGAAAGTTATAGGATCAGGTTAGACTGTTACAGTAAATCAAAACAGTTTGGATTCAAACAGCAGAGGATAGCAATTAGCAGGGAGTTGGGGGGGGGAATTATCTGTTGTAATGGAAAATAAAGTGTATGTAGTTAAATAAATTTGTAATACTGCCTGAAGTTTAGCATCCCTCTTGAATCTAGTTTCCTGAACTCTTGGGTCCGGTGTTCTGAGTTGCTAAAAAATGGTATTTGGTTGTAGGGAGGCACCAACTTTTAAAATAGCTGGGTGGGAGTCTCACTACTAAAAAGTTTAATAATCATGGAACCCAGATTGAAAAATGTGTCTTCAGCTGATCAAGTGGTATGGTGAGTCCTACACAGTCTATTGCTTCTTTGGTAGAAGATCCCAATACTGGTGGTCAGAAAACAAGGTATTTCTCCATGGAATTCTTGTTTTCCCACCAAAATGCTGATATATTTTGATTTGGAAACACTACTGCAGTGTCTTATAGGAATTGTAGGTCAGGTGTCTCATGATACTGTTCTTTTCTGTAGACTGGGCTCCCAGGCCGGACTACATTTCCCCATGATGAGGTAAATTCAAGCTAGTCAAATGAATGACTGGGATTTACCTTAGATATCCAGCAAACTGTCCATTGCATGATCTCTGTGCGTGTCTCATACACAACCCTTTCTTGCTCTGTCTCTTGTCAGCTATTCACTTCCAGCACAGTCAAATTCCAAAGGGGCAGTCATAGCTGCAGATTTCTTTATTTTTTGTGGCACTCCACTAAAATTGGTAAATCTGCATGGCAGACTATGATTGTTAATCCTTTGCTAGCCATGGATCTGTAGTTCGAATAAAATGGAACATGGATCTGAACTAGCTTAGATTTGCAAAACCATAACCACTTTGTCACGCTCTTGTGTGTGAAAATAGGGCCAAACACCATCCAGTGGTGCACCTCTTGGGAAGAGACCAGAACAGAGGTGGTCTGGCCTAGTGGTCACTGCCAGCTGATGTCTCAATCAATGATGACTAGTCAGCGAGCAGGGATCACAGTAATTGGTAAGTAATTACTGTAATTAGATCCGGGATCAATAGCCAAGAGGCAGGGCTGGAGTCAAACTGAGCCTGAAGACCAAAAATCAGGAGTATTAAGCAGGCAAAAGTCAAGGTCATGGTCAGGATCAGGCCAAGGTTGGAGATCAGAAAATGAGGGGTGGGGGGTCTGGAGCTGTAGGAAGGTGAGACCCCCAGCTAGTTTCCTTGAGGCAGGCTGCGATGGGATGGTCTTCTCCCGCACTGAGCAGGAAAGAGTTAAATCCACACTATGAGCAGCAGAAGTCCCACCCTCCAAAGCTTTGTGGGCATGCTCCAACTGCTGTCCCAGTATAAAAGGGAGCAGCCTGGTTCAATCCAGGCTGACCACTGAGAGGGAAGGATGCTGGTGATTAAAAAAAAATGAAAGAGCAGATTTAAAATTACTCTGAGTCTATATTCCCCAAAAAATTGGTGATTAAAGGTGATCAGGGAACAATGGTGCAAACAGCCCCCACCCAATCACACAAGCACCGTCCCACAACTAACAGCAAGCACCTGTAGGGAAAAAGACACAAACACACAGTCAGCAAACTAGTGAAGCACACTAGACAGTTAGCAGCCACTCTTGAAATTTCTGCAACCTGGCCAAGATTTAAAAGTAGCAAATGCATAAACAGCATGGGTTGTTTTAATCAGCCTGGAAGCCAAAGAAGCAGTTTGTGTCTGGGAGCCTAGGTAAGAGTCCTCTTTAACTTTATCGTGGTCAAGTCCTATCCCTTCTGGGATGGCTGGAACACAACTGAAGGAACAGCCTAGGAAACCTGTTCTCAAGCTTTGGTGGTAGATCTTTACTGTGGTTATTCTATGCGTATTACCACAGCACCATGGAGTCTTAGTCACGGACAGCACCCCGTTCTGCTAGGTGCTGTACAAACACAAATTGTCCTTGCTCTGAAGCGCTTATAGTCTAATAAGACAAGAACACAGCCAACTCGAGGGAGGGAAAGGGGCAGTTCACCCTAGCCCCTCTCTTTGAGAGGCCCCCAAAGGCTGGGGAGTTTGTCTGAGTGGTGTTGTGACTTGGCACACAGGATGCTGTTCAATGCAGGTTTGGCCAGATTGCTCCTGTCATGAAAGAGGGGTCTCGGGATCAAATCTGAATGACTTAGCCCCCATGTGCCAGGTTGCACAGTTTGTCACTTGGATTTGGCCTGACTGCCCATTCCTTGACAGGGGCAGCCAGGCCAAAATCAAACGGTGCTGTCCTCCAGGCTCCAGGTCACAACACCTGGAGTGGGGAGCAGGCCCAGCCCCACAGGACAGGAGCCACAGCTGTGAGATGATGGCAGGCTGGTTTTGACCTCAAACTCCCCATTGCCCTAAGGACTTAGTGGGGTTTGAGCGGCAGAGGCTCAGATTTTTGCCTCAAAATCCCCAAAACTGCTATGCAGGCTGGACAAGAGAAAACAGAGCAAGGCTGGTCTTAGGGAAAATGGCATCTTGTCCAGGCTTGCTTTTTGGTGCCCCTGAATCCCATTGCCTTCCCATACCACCTCCTATTGTCCCTGGGCTGTGCTGATTCCCCTGAACTCCTCCATTGTCCCCATTGCCCCCTGGCCTCACTGCCTCCCCTTTCCTTGCCCCAAGCCTCCTTCCACAGCTTTCCACTCCGGACCCACCCTGCACCTTGCTTCTGGACCACAGCGCCCTGGGCAATTGTCTGTTACCCATAAGGTTGCCCTGCAACAGATGCAAAACCAAAGCTGAACCCTGGTTGTCTTGGGCACTCGAGAGCTGTGCCATAGCCTCTCTCTTTGAAGCTGCTCCACCGAGACAGCATGATGCAATGGAGAAGGCACGGTCTTGGCACTTGGGAGAGAGTCATTCTAATCCCAATGAGTTGCTGTGTGACCTTGGAAGGTGAAACTGTTTTCCTCCATGCCTCAGTTTCCCCATCTGCAAAATGACCATGATGGTTGCCTGTTTCCACAGGATACTTGAAGATTTGGGGATGGAAGATACTATAGAAATGTCAAGCAGGGCTGTCACTGGCCCCAGCAATCTCTTAGGACCCAGGCCTGGCCCTCTGCAGCGCTGGCCCAGATCCAGCCCCGCATCCCCGGGCAGGATTGGGGTTGGATCCAGTTGCCTCTGCCACAGCAGCCCTGCCCCATGTCCCTAGCTGTGGCTGAGGACGCATCTGGCTGGTGCCACCATGGCAGCCCAGCTCCACAACCCTGGCTGGGGTCAGGGCCGGATCCAGATGCTGCTGCTGTGGCCCCGGCCAGGATCAGAGCTGGATCGGTGCCCTGGCCCTGTGTCCCCAGCTCCAGTTGGGGCTGTATCAGTGGCCTAGCCCCGTGTCTCCTACCAAGGTCAGGGCCAGGTTGGGCTGTCACCACTGCGGTGGCCTGGCCATGATCAGGGCTGGAGCTTGGGGCATTGGTGCTGGGACTGGGGCTCGTGCGCCCAAGCCCTGCTCCACCAATGCCCCTGACATCAAGTGCTGTTACAAACAGCCCTTCCTTCTTTTTTTTATGGTAGCACAAAGGATCCCAGTTCTAGGAGCCCGCTGTAGTGAACACGCATGGAGCAAAAAGCCAGTCCCTGCTATCTAGCTTCATTCTAGTTGTGGTGTAAGTAATCAATGGAGCTGGAGCAGGAGTAAAACCAAATGGGAATTGAGGGGCTGCTCCAAACAGAAGCCTGTTAAAGCTGTAGCCTGTTCAATAAATGTCACATTTAACAAAACCCTGCTCTATTCCTATTCCGCTTTACAGCCAGCTCGAGATTCTTTTCTCTGCTGTTTTTTTCATTCAGCTGAAATACCAGCTATAGCTCCGAGCGCTTTTGGGAAGCAGACAGGATGAGATCCAGTTTGGCAGCTGGTCCTAAAATTAACAAAGCAACAACAACAACAACCCAGGTCTGAAGCTGCCGTTAATCCTCTCTCGTGGCAGAAAAGGGTTAGGTCCTGCCAGTTTCTTTTACAAGTGATATTCCCACTCCTGATTTAGGAGATTACACATGGGACATGTTATGTCTTTATTAGATGAACTGTGCGAGGGGGTGGGTATTCTGTAAAAAGCAGCGATGTACACAGGGTGTATTGCTTACAGTGCAAGAGCTGAAATGCCGCTCCAGGTTTTAACACCCAAAAGGTGACCTGCAAAAACACCCCCTTTTTTTCAACTTTTAAAAATTCCTATCAGTTGCAAGGTATGTGAACTACTGCTCCTGGGAAAGGTGCTTTGTTTTCAGCTTGTGGTGATATTTTGTTAACGGGATGCAGACAATTTAACACTCGCATTCATGTCTGAAATTATCTTACCAGCTCTTCCTGCAGTGAATCTCAAAGATCAGAGAGGGGGTATCTTTCTCTCCTGTCTCAACATCTTTATGCTGCACATTTGACAACATATCTGTGTCTTGCCACTTCCATGTGTCCCCTCGTGTGGCAAATTCCCCCACTTGGGTTTGTGGCTCATTCACACATCAACAGGGGAGAGAAAATTATGTGTTAGAACAGGAGAGTTTGGCTGCAGAAACGCCAGCAGCGGCAGAGGGAGCTGGCAGGCAGGTGCATGATCTGAAATAACAGCCCATGGATTAATTACCAATTAAGCCCTGTCATTACTCCTTGTGCAGTTGGTCATCTAAGTCACAAGGCATTGCTTCTTTTCCTTCTTGACCTTTTGCACCCAGAGACTTACAAATGACACATGCTCTTGGGACACGGAGGTGGAATGTGCGGCTTGATGGATGTGGTGGTCCCTTCTGGCCTGGAAATTTATCACCCTGACTCCCCCTATTCAATCCCTTCTTCCATGAAAGAATAGGGAGCTTGTAGTGCCCTGAATGTACTTTTAACAATTGCAGATCTGCATTAAAGCAATGAATAAAATCAAACCTCAGCTTTGAGGGCTTCAGTCAATTGCCTGCCATGGTGAGGAAGAGGAATTATAGGTTTTTCTCACCTTCCTCTTAAACTTAAGAAGTTGATCACAGTTTGAGAGGGGTTTCTGGAAGGAATGCTCTGTATTTGTACAGAAAATCCTCTTTCCTATATGCCTAGCTGGTGTGTTTTGCTCACATAGAATCACAGAACTGGAAGGGACCTTGAGAGGTCATGTCGTCCAGTCTCCTGCACTCACGGCGAGAGCAAGCATTACCTAAACCATCCCTGACAGGTGTCTGTCCAACCTGCTCTTAAAAATCTTCAATGACTGTGAAATCTCTCTCTCTAGGTGACTTATTCCAGTGCTTAAATGTCTCAACAGCAAATTTTTCCTAATGTGCAACTTAAACCTCCCTTACAGCAATTTAAGCCTCTTGTCCTGTCCTTCGAGGTTACCATGAACATTTTTCCCCCTCCTCCTTGTAATAACCTTTTTATGTACTTGAAAATAGTTATCATATCCCCTCTCAGTCTGCTCTTATCTGAACTAAAAAAAAAAACAAAACCATTTTTCTTTCAGTCTTCCCTTATAGGTCATGTTTGCTAGATTGTTAATCATTTTGGTTGCTCTTTTCAGGACTGTCTCCAATCTGTCTACATCTTTCCAGAAATGTGGTGCCCAGAACTGAACACTTCAGCTGAGGACTGATCCAAGCAGAGGAGTTACTATTTGTCTTGCTTACAGCACCAGAATGATGTGTGCATATGTGGGGTTGTTTTTTAAATAATGGGACACTGACCTATATTTAACTTGGTCCAAATTGATCACTGAACTTGAGGGCAGGAAGGAATTTCCCCCAAATCAGATTGGCAAGGACCTTAAGTGCTTTTTGCTTCCCTCTACATGGGGTATGGGTCACCTGCTGAGATCACCTGGGCATGTTTCACGTAATCAGTTTCTAGCCACTGGCAGCATCTTGATCTCTCCTGTGGTTCACAACACTATATCGGCATCTGAGGGCTGAACTGGCTTGGTCTAGCTAAGAGAAGCTTCCCTCCCAACAACTCCACACTCCATTTCCTCCCCAAATCCTATGACTCAGCTCCATAAATCTCTTCATTATGTTCTTTTTTATTATTTAAATTGAATTCAATTATTTTCTATTCAACTACCATGATTCATTGCTACAGTTCCAAGCTCAACGGGGTGAAAATGATCACTTTCTCAAATTGGCATCTCTAAAACATACAAAATCCAAAGATAGTGACCACAGACGCAATCACACATGCAGCATCTTGTGACCTTACTGGAGTAAGGCTATTCCTAGGTTACCCTCTTCTGTCAGTTATTTTTTAATCCTATTATCCGGTCACTTAAATCTGTTTAGCACACATTGATTATATATGAAATGGCACATGAATTGACCATATCCCTACATAAAATGAGTTGGCTACACCTGTCATTGTTCCAACCACCCGATCCCAAATTGGAGACCAGTCCTTCCAACAGAGTGTACAATTGGTATCTGTAGTGAGGTGAAGTGGCCTCCCTCTGAGCCAAATACACAGCTATCAAACACCCCAAGGAGATGGACGAGTTTTGGACTATGGAGTCTGAGACCCAGATTCTGGTAGGAAGTAGCCCAGGGAAACCAGACATGAGCCAGGATTCGCTGTCAGAAAACAAGTTGGTGTTGTTCCATGGGATCCCCGCTGACCCAATGATGGGGTCTTCTGCCACCACCAGAGCCCTGGGATGGGATGGGGAGGAGGTGGGCCCAGGTCCCCCTACCATTTTGCTGCCAGCCCTAGGTGGCAACCTCCCCACGTGAGACTGAATGGCCTTTTTGCTTACTGCTCTGCAAAAGGGGGCAGGACCCTAGCACTTGTTTTTTCTAATCTCTCCCCCCCAATTACAAGAATTTGATCACTGTGACCTAGTGAGGTGGAGTGGCCTCTTTTCAACCCAGATAGGGAGTGATGAGCACCTACCCACTACAGTACTCCTTTTTATAAGGAATCTAGCCAATAAGTTTATCTGGTACACTCATCTGTGTCAGAGGTATGTGTTACAGGAAGACAGACTAGAGAGGCTGTACTGGCCTTATGTTCTAGTCACTTATGCATTTTCTGTCCCTTAGCCCCAGTCCATTCTATTCTTAAACGCTTCCTTAGGTTTTTTGTTTCTATTCTAATTATCTAGATTAGCATAGAGCACTCTTTAAAAGATGGCTGTCAGTTGGGATATTAATAAAATCAAGCTATGGTAGCCCTAAGACTCTCACGTCCAGAGCATATATATATAAATTGGGTCAGCTAATCCATTAATTAAAACTGATGAAGAAGGTTAGTGAGGCTCTACCATCCCTGAGGTTGCATGTTACTCAGTCAACCTATATATAAACTTTCCTCTCTGCCTGGTCTCTGAGACCCCCCTAGTCTTGACTGCTAAATCCGTAGCATGGCCCTGACAGCGGAAGTTAACAGATCCATTGTCACATGTAGTGCATATCTGTGATAAATATCAGACCCCTGGTCTGTGGTCTCACACTGGTCTGAATCAGGAGAAACTTAACAGCAGAGGTGGCTTTTGGGGTAGGCAAAGCAGGTGCCCACCTAGGGCCCCAAGCAGTAAGGGACCCCTTCACCTACTGCAAAAGCGGTGTCTGCTCTCAGCCTGCAGGATATGTGGTGGGCGGCTGGGGCTGGGACTGGTGAGGGGCACTGCTGGGGCGGGGGCTGGCTGTGGGAAGCTGGGGACGTGGATGTGGGGTTTGGGGCCCCAGGCGGGGTGCTGGGGTTGCAGGTGGGCGGGCATGGCTGAGGGGACCTGGGGCTGCCGGTGGGGATCCTGTAGGGGCCCCAACAATGGCCCTTTGCCTAGGGCCCCAGGTAGCTTAAGGCTGCCTCTGCTTAAAAGGAGCTGGTAGCAAACCCGTACGTGGCCAGAATCACGTCTGTTTGTTTACAGTGCAAACCCCATGCTAGTTTTGAGTCCTAGTGCATCCAGAAAGTGAAAGTCTGGATTCTGCCAGCCGGCTAGATTTACAATGCTATTATTCCAAATTAGGGTCTCGGAGTCCGTTCCTGGGGCTGAATTGGTTCTTTACCGCAGTGTAAGATCAGAATGACCCCCCACAGTTTGAGCAGGGGGAGAGGTAAAAGCAACACACCTGCTGCTAGTCAGTACTGCCCTTACAGGAGCTTTTCTTAAGAGGCCTCCAAGGAGAGGAACGATGACTGTACTCTCTAGGCCAGGTTCTTTTTGCAAAGCATGCACAAGTAGAGTGAGAAATTTTGTTGTGGGTTGGGCACTAACCCGGAAGAATTGAAATGAAGGGCCACCTTCGTCACAAACTTCTTAGACAGATCACTTAATTTCTCTGTGCTTCAGATCCTGGCCTACAAGATAGAGCTTACGCTTTCTACCATTGCCCTTTAGGATGCGAGCAGAGTGGGGCAGGGACTGTGTCTACCGTTCGTGGCACGATAGAGACTACAGTCCAGCTTGCAGCCTCTAGGTGCTACTGTGATATAAAGAGCACATTGGACTTCCCGTGCTGTGAGTGAGGAAGCATTGGTGCAAGCATGACAAGAATCAGTCCTGTTCTGAAACAGGAACTGTGAAAACTGTTACGACTGAAAACTGAAGGGACGAGGGAGCCACTAGCTGCTTTTCCTATACCGCTCTGTGTCTTGCAGCCTGCCTCTTGGCTGCAAGAAGAATGAGACCTTTTCAAAGGGCCATGCGCTTCCCACTACTGAATGTTGTTTTTATTGGCTCGTTTCAATTATTTTTTCACCATGCTTCATGTTTTGACCTGCCTCACAGGGGTAATTAATCCTCTGCAGTAAATGACTCCCCACAATGGATTTAATGTGCAAAGCAAATGTATTTTTTTCTCCTCATTTCACAAGCATTTTATTATGCTCATTGGGCTCTTTTTATCAGGTGCCCTGCACCAGGGTGCAAAGTGGGTGTAAAATGCCAACAAATCAGGTGGGTGGCAGTTTCTACTCCTCGAGGGTGGCTGTCAATATCAGATGATAAATCTGCAATTTCAACCAGCTCCTTTAGCTCCTGTAGTAGAAACTCATGCTTTCAGCCCAGAAGGGGCCCTGTTCACCCCTGCCGATTAAACCACTTGGATGGAGTTGTGGTTTTGTATCATCAGGCTACAATGTTGTTAATTTGGCCCCTGCTAAATATGAAATAGGAAGAGTCCTAATAATTTGAAAGAGCTTATCTAGGCTATGAATTCAGGCGTACAAGCCCCCTATACAAGAATCATACCTCAGTGGTTCTCAAACTTTTGTGGGTCATGATCCTACAGGACACAACACAACAGCCCAACACCCTCCAGGCCACATCCAGCCATCTCCCCAGCTCTCCACTACACACTTACTGATGTGCCGTGACGCCATAACGTGTCCTGACACAATGGTTGAGAACCGCTGCTCTAGACCAGCAAGCCACCACTGTCCTGAGCAGGGCTTTAGACTAAATGACCCCCTGAGGTCCCTTCAACCCTTATCTTCTATGATTTTAAGGGTGTACATTTCTCAGTGGTCCAGGTGTGCATGTGCTATGGGTGACACCAGCTCAGTTTCATGAAGCAACTGTATGTTATGCACACACCCTACTCGGACAATCTTTCTCTGTTATTGTCAGACAGGGCTTGCGATCCAAATTCATCCGTGTAAGAGCTGGTCTGCAATGCTACACTATAAAATGGTGGGTATCTGGGGGGAGCAATTTATTCATAAACCTATTTCCATCAGAGTGGGTTCTCTTGCCCAGGTGAGTGGAGATTCACATCTGCATAAATCATGATGACTGTCCATGCAGTGCTGGGTGAGCATCCAGCAAAATTCATCAGCAGTTCATTGAGGCAGTACAACCAGAGTTCACACGGAGTTTAGTGCATGAACCGTTGAGGGTTAATGGTGAGCTGAGCATATTGAGCTGTGGGATTACTAAATAATGAACTTTTCTCTCCAATAAATTTGGCCCTGACCTATAAAAAAATCTTTAATGTGTCACTCTTCAGTCAATTTTTTGGGGAATATAGACTCAGAGTAATTTTTAATCTGCTCTTTCATTTTTTTTTAATGTGACTATTTATACAGAACCTCTGTCATGCCGTATTTATAGCGGCTTCATCACCTGAATAGATTTTTATGTGAGTGCCTGACTATCGCTTTGTTTAGTCATTTCATTCTTTCTCCCATTGCTTTTTATTACGCTGTCACCAGCACTGGTCTATGGGAGGGCTTTTGTGTGATGTGCAATGTTTGAGAGGTCAGGTCAGTTGGGTCTGAGCCAAAAACATTAGCACTTTCTAGCCACTGGGGAGAGAAATTAAAATAATGCTTAGCACTTAAAAATTGGCACAGATTCCAGACTGCAAGAGAGGATAGCTTTTGTTGAAGTCACTGGAGCTGGAACCCAGTTCTGCCACAGACCAGTAGTGTGACACTGGGGAAATCATTTAGTCACCATGTCCCTCAATTCCCCATCTGTAAAATGGGTACGATCACACTTCCTTCAGCTTTCATGTCTATTAAACAGCAAGAGCTTTGGGGCAGGGACTCCTTTTTGCTATGTGTCTTTGCAGCACCTGGCGCAATGGGGCTCTGATCTCAGCTGGATCTCCTAGGTGCTATGTAATATAACTAATACTAATGAAGGGTGCAACTCAGGAGAGCTTTGCAAAAGGAGAGTTAAGTCATTGTCAGCAGTCCTGACATTCAGCATTCAGGACTGATCTGTTCTGTTGTGGACCCTACATGCAATTTAGAGCCAGTCACAACAGTTGCACTGACCCCCCGGAGACATCCTGGCAGTCAGGGAATTCCAGCCACCCCCTTTTCTCCAGAGAATTTAGATCCGAGGCATAAGCTGTTGGCCAACAAAAAGGAGGGGAAGCAGTAGGGAGGAACGTTTGGGGGAGCAAGGAGATTGTAAATATGATCTGGATTAAGACTAGGGATAACGGTGAACTGTCACGACCTGTTCCAAAGGGGCAACTGTGTCAGTTTAGTTCAGCGAACAAACAAGGAGGCTGGTGGCACTTTACAGACAAATTAAGCCTGCTAGTCTTTAGAAGTGCCACTAAATGCCTTGTTTTGTCACAACTTGTTTCTCATCTGATTTCAAGAATTGGCAATGACACTATTGGTTTGTTAAAAGGGATAAAAAGAGTAATGAAGTTGACAGTTCTTTGTCAGACCCCACCTGAGCACACCAGAACAGTTTTCCCTATCTCTGACTTATTTGTAGGTATTCTGCTTACATGCTTCTGAATAGTTTGTTACTGTACTGGCTATAGTGAATGTTTATTTTTAGGTGACTTTTCTTGGATCAACTTTCGTTAGTGAGAGACAAGCTTGCCACTCACAAAGAGTGTGGAAGGGATACGCCCAGCATCACAACTAAATCCAGGGTGGAACAGATTGATTAACCTAAGTAAAACAAGCAAGGAGCCCTGTGACACTTTTAAAGACTAAAAAATTTATTATTGCATGAGTTTTCGTGGGAGAAAATCCCACTTTTGACAAAGTGGGATTTTCTCCCACAAAAGCTCATGTGATAAATGTGCTAATCTTTAAAAGTGCCACAGGGTTTGTTTGTTTTTTGCTGAACTAGACTAACAGAGCTATGCATTTGCAATTAGTTGTTGACATATAACGAACCATTCAAGGTATAGTGGTGTGTTAATACCGAAGCGGAGGATAGTGGGTTACAGATTGTTATAAGAAGCCATAAATCCAGTGTCTCTCTTCAATGCATGATTTTTAGTGTCTAGCAGAGCTTTGAAATTAATCTCCTAGACTGCTCTCATGAAAGTACTCTATAGGTTTCCCTTGAAGATGAGGACTAAGAGGGCAAACATGGTGATCATTTTGTGAAAAGCGTTAACCCATGGGTGATGGTATGCTTTTTTCTTCTAACGTCTTCCTGTGAGATTTCATTTGAAAGCATACCAATTGTCTGGTTTCACCCACCAAGTTAGTGCCCTGGAGGAGCTGTTAGACCTGTTTAAAGCAATGGTATAAAGTACCCTTTGGGCTTCCTAAAGGAATTTATGGTTCAAATGGATGTTTGATGATTTCCCATATTACTCAAGAAACAGATCAACAGAGCCGGGCAGCTACACTGAAGTCAACTACTCCAGGAGAAGCCCAGGAAAGAAGACAACAAATGGTGCTAATCCTCACCTATAGCCCCCAAGTTAGACCTCCATAGCACATCCTTAGGGATTACAGCCTCAAGTCTTGGGAGACAGACATCTTCTCACTTACAGACAGCCCCCCACCCTTAAACAGATACTCACCAGCAGCTACAGACCTACCAGCAGAACCATTAAAGCAGGCCCATATCCCTGCAACAAACCACGCTGCCAAGTTTGCCCACATATCTGCACAAAAGACACTATTACAGGATCTAATCAAACCAGCTACTCCCTCAGAGGCTGATTCACCTGCTCATCCACCAATGTGATTTATGCCAGAAATGCTCATCTGCCTTATATATTGGACAAACAGGACAGTCTCTGTGCAAAAAGAATAAATGGACAAAAATCTGACATGAGAAATCACAACACCCTAAAATCAGTAGGTCAGCATTTGAATTTTCATGATCACTCCATTAATGATGTGCTAATTGAGGTGTTCAGACAGATGAATACCAGATCAGTACTTCAAAGAGAAGCTGCTGAGATCCAATTTATTTGCAAATTCAGTTACATTGCCTCAGGACTTAATAGGGACTTTGGATTTTTCTCTCATCTTCCTCTGTAGGTTGTTCCCCAGTGTTTGAATCTTAACAACTGCTTTGATTTGCTGTCACAGTCTGATCTCATCCCACAACTTACACTTCCCAACATTTATTTCCTCCCATTCTGTAAGTTTCTCCGTCTTTAAAGAATCTGACAAAGTGGGATTTTTCTCCTTTGAAAGCTCATGCAATAAATCAATTTGTTAGTCTTTAAGAGCCACAGGACTCCTTGTTTGTTTTACTGAACTAGACTAACACGACTGCCCCCTTTGAAACTCCTTAAAATAGAAACACGTTAGGCAGAAGGCCAGCTGCCATCCAGGAAAGCCAGTTTAGCAAGGGAAAGGGCACCTGGCAAGGAAGTCACCTGGGTCTGTGGTCACCAGCTGAGGCTGATCAGGAAGGCACGTGAAAGAGGAGATTAGAAGGTTATAAAAGGGGCTGGAGTTGCTCTAGTTTGGGTCTTTACCAAAGCCTCTTTGGCCATTTTTGCCAGCTTAAGCTGAGGAGCCCCTGCAGGTAAGGGAACTGTGCAGACTCCCAGAAATGAAAGGTGAGCTGGTGTGAGGCTGAGTGCTGTATTCAGGGGAGTGTGGTGTTTTCTAAGCAATTGCTGTGAACCTGTGTTTTATCTCTTTCTAGAGTGTAACTGAGCTAGAGTCCTCTTGCTAAGACCAGGCATCTTGAGGTAGTTTATCACAATCCCCATGAAGGTAAACGCTACTTCAGGAGGTTGCGGACGTCAGTGGCATGCTGGCAAGCAGCCCCACTGACACATTTGTGGGCAGTAGCCCCAGACTCAGGGCTTGGGCAATTGAACTGGAGAGTCCTCTTCCCCAAAAGGGATGTCAGGAGTCAGCCATGAGGTTGAATGCATGCATATGAGGCCCAGAGGCAGGGGCTACCCAGCCCCAGCGAGGTGAGATTCAGCATTTGGGTTCCTCACAGCAGCCTGAGCATCCAGCCAGGGTCTGAACTGGTGCAGGTGGCCCTGCCTGGGCCTTGGAGTGTAACAAACCCCTCTTTGGTGGGTGCCCTATCCTGAAAGAGGGGTGTTGAGGGCTGGAGGAGCAGTTTTTGCTCAGACCCATTTGCCCAGGAGCTGGAGACCTAAGAATAAAGCAAGGGAGGATCCTCTAACTTTCTCCAGTCAATTCTGGGGGCATCTTCTGTTGGCAGCGGCATTGGGACCCATCACATTCAGAACTGCTGGCCATGATATTGCAGGGGTGGACCGACGGCTCCACCGTAGCCACGAGTCACCTCGCCAGGCCTGAGAGCGCTAGTGTGGATCACATCTCAGGGATGGGAATAGCAGCACGTGGGTGTCACACTCAAACACGTGCATGTGCAGTGAATTATATTTGGAAGCCGGGTGCTTACATGCAATGGGCAGAGTCTGCCTGGGGAGACCGAGGCCCCAGAGGCAGGCTCAGCAACCCCGTGCTGCATTCATAGTGGAGAAACCTCAGAGGTGTTTTGCAGGCAGTCCGTAGCTGGTCAGCGTAGTATGGGGGTGAGAGGAGAAGAGGGGACGATGTAGTCTTTGGCCCCAGAGTAACTCCACTCCTTTTCCCACGCCACGCCACGCTTGCCCAGGACACCAGACCTGTCCCGTGCACTGACCAGCTCTGTAGCCTTGTGACAAGTGTTATGAGATTTGTATGAGACCACAAACTTGTGAGCATAAGTGACTCCATCTTAGCACTGTTCCCTTAATATTATGTTAACCTCTAGCCTGACTAACAAAAGTATAGAGCCTCTCTCATCCTTAAACAGTCTGTAAGCAGAAGATTAGGGAAACTGCACCAGTCTCGAGGTCACCTATTAATCAACAATTTCTCCTGTTTATTACATTCCCAGGCTCCGAGGAGCCAGCCTGACCTTCTTTACTAATTCTCCTATCTTATATGAATATGTATGAAAACTATCCCTATATGGTACTAATAAATGTATTAATCTTGTTTACCTTGAATATATTAACCATTTTTAGATTTCCTTGAATCAAGTTGTTGTATCTAGGTATAAAAGTCTTTTAGCACCGGTCCTTCGGGGCCGGCCGCACTCAGTAGCTCTGAGTGTCAATAAACTTGTGATTCTTCCTCCTGTTGTCCGGCTCCTTCATTGACCAGAGCAGAGAACGAGCTTTTCTCTCAACACAAGGAGCCACAGGCACCCATCAGAATGAGGGAGGTGGAAAAGGGCAGCCACCTGCTGACCCAGAGAGTTTGTGAGCCCCACCTTGCCCATTCTGCAGCCTTTGGGGGAGCCATCTTCACCATCCACTGGAGCCCAGTTATTTTGGCCCCCAAAATTCCCAGTGGCCACTGATTCCAGCATGTCCTGCACCATATGTGAGAGGGTTTCTATTGCTAGTGCTGCAAAATAACTGGGTGACCTTATTCCTGCAGCAGGAACCGTCACCTCCCACATCTGTCCATCCCCATGTAGCAGGGATTCTGATGTCCAAACCATCCTCACCTCTGCCCTCCAAACGGTTCAGCCTCAACGCTCAATAGGAAGCCACTGACTGATTTAGGACTTTGGATTAAGTCATGAAGTGTTTTGGACTCCTCCCACTGATTTCAGAAGCAGCTTTTCTTAGTAGCTGTGGCCTAGAGTCTGAGACGCAGAAGACTGGATGGAGTTTAATTTCTAGCTCTGCCACAGACTTATCATGTGTCCTTGAGCCAGTCACTTAATAGCAGTATCCTGCTTAAAAGGCAGTTGTCAGGTGCTGTGGAGGGCCATGTAAATACTGGACTATAACAGAGCTGTGTTTAATGGCAATGCAGAAGCATCTGTCTTCTCTCTAGCCCTGGTCTGTGGTGGGGTTTCAATGCCAGCACTGAAACAAAGATTTGCTATTTTTCAAGCTTTGTGGAGAGACTCCAGACCCCTTCTATTAGTGGTGATTAAACACTGAGAGCAGATTTTGGCTGTACATGGTCAAAACTCTCTACAAACATTCCTGAACTGTTCCCCTCAACACTGATGAAAACAGGGAAGCAGTTTAGTAAAATGCATTATTTGTATGGTGGAAGTATCGAGGGGCCTCACTTGTGGGTCAGGACCCCACTGTGCTAGGTGCTGTACAATCCCAGAACAAAAAGATCCAAAGAGCTCACCAAGTAAGTATAAGAAAAAAAAATAGATGGATAGAGCCAGCTAGCTGGGGATCACAAGGAGCCTGTGAGTTGGGGACAGCTGAGGTAAATGAGCATAGCTTCATTGAAGTTGATGGATATATGCCGCTTTATACCATCTAATGCTCTAGCCTCAAGAAGACTGATGCAGAGAGTAAATGGTCAAATTTGCAAACATGGGTGACTAAGGTAGACCCCTAAATGTAGTTTTAGTGATATGCAGCATGTGAAAGATCAAGCCAGGATTAGAACTTGGGATTCCCTGTCACTCAGACCTGGATTCATTTCTCCAATACTTCCAAAGGACATTGTCTTTGCTTTTCATAACCTGTTGTTGCGGCAATAGTGGACCAGAGTCGTTCCAGGCGTAAATAAGTTAAATTCCAATGCTCTGGCTCAGTCTGTTTGCTGTTAGAGGCTTCTCAAGCTCTTGGGGAGGCCCATAGCCTGCAAATAGCTAACGGCAGCAATTTGTAAAGAGACCTTGTCTAATTTCAGCAAGAGGTTTGCATTGACTGGGAAATGGATTTAGATCATTTGTCTCTGTTTCATCTGGTTCAGTGAAATGAATTTTCTAGTGTCTGACTTAAGGGCATGGATAATGCCTAAGGCACAACAGAAAAGAGAAAGGTCAGAGAGAGCCTCTGGGGAAAGCAATGAGAGAAAACGGCAAAGCTTATGTCCAGATAGTCTGCTGGCATAAGTCAGTCCAGCTCCATGGACTTCAGTGGAGTTAAATGAACTACGCCAGTTGAGGGTCTGGGCATATGTCAGCACTAAGGTGAAGAATGGCTTCATGTTCAAAATACAAATTGCTATAGAAAATGTTAATTTTGGGTGAAATTTTAAAAATTTGAAAAGCAAAAACCAAAATGAAGGGAGAAAAAACTAAAAACATTTGGGGTTTTGGTGAAATATATGTAAAAGACTTGGAGATTTTTGTTTCATGAGAACAAATTGTTTTATAAAAACCTGAAAAATAAAAAAAGAGAAGTTAAGTCTTCAGTAAATATTTTTGTTACAATTTCAGGTTTTGACTTGGCTTTCAATAAAACTTCCAGCTTTGGCTTTTGACACCCCAAAACTTTTCCCTCAGATCTGAACATTCATACTGAAAATGCTTTTTGAAAGTCTTTTTTTTTTTTCTTTTCCAATTTCAGCTGAAAAAACAAACCATTTTCATGGGATTTTAAAAAAAATCTCTACCAAAAATAAGCAAGGAGTCCTGTGGCACTTAAAGACTAACTATAAATAAATCTGTTAGTCTTTAAGTGCCACACGACTCCTTGCTTTTTTTTGCTTTACTAAACTAACACAGCTGCACCTTTGGAACTTAACAAAAATAAGCACTTTTTCAACATGCTCCCCTGAATGAGGGCAGGCGTCCCCCACTGAACAAACACTCCTGTGGTCTCCAGTCTTTTGGTTGCCTTTGGATGCTCAGGGAAGTCATTGGGACTGGGAGCATGTCTCATTCTCTCTGCTTGTTGAAAAGGGGCGACCACTTCTTCAGACTGCGGCCTCTGTCACCCTAAGACAAGGCTGTGCTAATGAATGGGACTAGACCTTGCACCCAGTCATAAACTGGAGTTAGCGTAGAACACAACAGCCTATGTATACATTCATGCATGCAAATGGCACACAGATTGCATTAGTGCTGGGCTCCTGGAAATTTCTGGGTGGTATGGAAGGTGTTAAATTTGGCCTACAGAGCCAGCAGGTGCTGCCCAGAAAGCAGGTGTGGCAGGGGCTGGGCTATGGCACCTCTGTAATATGCTGGTTTTGTAAAAGAGATGGGGAGCTTCCAACAGCACGGCTCTCCCCATGGGGGCCTTAGGTAATAGGAACATGCTGGCTTAGCAGGACCCAGGGTAAATGCGTCCTAGCTGGAGCCAAGGTAAATGCTTTCTGGCCGTGCAGTGTGGGGGTCCTACGTGCTCTGTGCCCCCAGCGTTATGGAAGGGCCTCAAACTCTGAAGTCTGCTGATGCCAAGTAGGGACACAAGCTGCAATAGCCCCTTATGCCTAACCCTGCTGCCAGACTTCCCATCTCCGGTATTTATTGCAATGAAGTTTCCTTTCTCTGCCGCTCTTGCTGCAATACCAGGTCTGCTGCTGAGAGCTGTGATACATCTTCCTTCTGCTGCAGAAACAAACAGCCGAGGCTCACAGCTTGCAGCTTACAAATCACTGAGGCATGTGAACCAGAGGGCTCTGGGCGATCCATGGGCTCCAGGCTAGCCCCTTGACGGATGTTCCCTCTGGATTTATGGGGCTGAAAGGAATGTAGAAGCGCGCCTTTGCTGAGTGGTCAGAACTTGTGGTGGCTGGAGTAGACTTTCCCTGATGCCCGACTATCTTTGTCTCCTCTGAGACAACAAAAACTGCAGACAAGTCCAGAGGGGAGTGCTGTGCCATCTTGTGGTGAACCCAGAGGCCTGGGAATGCTAAGTCCTGTTACCCGCTGTGTCCCCTGATAAGCCTTTAACTACCTGAAGGGATGCTCCAAGGAAGATGGAGCTCAGCTGTTCTCAGTAGTAACAGAGGATAGAACGAGGAGCAATGGTTTCAAGCTGCAGCTGGGGAGGTCGAGGCTGGATATTAGGAAAAACTTTCTTACTAGGAGGGTGGTAAAGCATTGGAATGGGCTACCTAGGGACGTGGTGGAATCTCCGTCTTTGGAGATGTTTAAGGCCTGGCTGGATAAAACTCTAGCTGGAATAATTTAGTGGCAGTGGTCCTGCTTTTTTTGGCAGGGGGTTGCACTAGATGACCTCATGGGGTCCCTTCCAACCCTATGATTCTATGTTGTGAAACCAAACTCCCAGAGACCCCGATTTAGCAAGGCACTTAATACCCGATGCTTATTATTATGCCTGTGTTTGTGTTCCCCAACAGTCACTGGGACTGCTCACCTGCTGAAGTGCCTTGCTGAATCGGGGCTTTCATCTCTTTGTAGCTCAGTTTCCCCTTGGGCTATTGTGGGGAGAGGATTCACAAACAGAACTAAGATGCTCTGAGATCTGAGCATCAATGTTGCTCTGGACTTGCAAGTCATTGTTTCCCTCCATGGACCTTGTCATGAGTGTATCCATCAAAAGAGGTTAAGATGAGAGCATTTCCCTTCATCCTCTGCCTTTACTTGTATCTGTCTTTTAAGTATCCTTGTTTGTATTCAGAGTTTTGTTGCAATAGCAGCATCCCTTCTGTCTCCTCCGGAGACTCTCAGCAAAAAAACAAA
Organism: Podocnemis expansa; assembly: GCA_007922195.1. Classification (NCBI taxonomy): domain Eukaryota; kingdom Metazoa; phylum Chordata; order Testudines; family Podocnemididae; genus Podocnemis; species Podocnemis expansa. Next base: position 3,958,330 of record ML682065.1, read on the forward strand.
CCAACCCCCAAACTTAATTGCATTGCCACTGTGCTGATTTTAAACTCCAAAGAGATTTCCGGAGGGGTAGCCATGTTAGTTTTTGCACAGCAAAAACAGTGAGAGTCCTGTGGCACCCTATAGACTAACACATTTCTTTGGGCATAAGTTTTCGTGGGCTCCACCTCGCTTCATCAGATGCATAGAGATATCACTGAAGTTGCAGTTTTTACAGAGCAGTTGTGTATCCTTCAGGGGAAGGATGGTGGTTGTCCCTGGAAGCAAAGACTCCCTGCTCCTGTTACCAGTCCACAGCAGGTCTGTGCTGCCCGCTGTTTTCAGTGGCAGTCAAACAGATACGTGTGTATCTCGGTTTGATTGCCCTGCACCCAGTGCATCCGCTGTGCTGAAGTTGAAGGGTGGGAGGGAGTACCCTTTGACTTGCACTAACCCATTTTCTGAGATGGTCTTAAAACATCAGCTTCCTGATCACCTGAGCTGGCCTTCACAGACTTGACCAGTCATCGGGAAAGTTGATCTGATGGCAGTCATTTTCCCACCGTCAGTGAAGACCAGCCCTCAGTCACTGACTTGCTGTGCGTGCTTCAATAACTCGCTTAGTCTGTTGGTTTTCCCATCTGTAAAATGGGGGTAAAATACAAATTCAGGTTCTGAGGATTAATTTCTTCAAGGGTCAAATGATTTGAGCTTCTCCAGTGGAAGGCACTATAGAAGTGCAAAGTACTGTAAGGTGGGTAGGTGTGAGTGTATGAGAGACAGACAGACAGGCAGGGTGCTCTTTTCACTGCTTGCTGCGGGGTAAGAAGAGAACGCTTTAGCTGTGTGCTAGAGGCCATGAAAGCAGATGCTGTCCTCTTAAGGGATAAACAGGAGCCCACAAGCAGAACAGGCTGCATGGACTCAAGGCCTTCTGCTCTCCTCTTGGGGTGGGCTATTTGAAACCAGAAAGGGAAACTTGGTGAGGCAGAGGAGAGAAGAAACTGTGTAGCCAGGTACAGTCTTAGTGAATATGGGGTATTGGGCAAAAGTTAAGGATGTGCATCCCCCATGCTGAGGGGGTTACGTCCTTAATTCCCCTTCTGGCCTCATGGGCCCCCATCTCCTCCCCTTGGGTCCCCAGCCTTGCCCCCGATCTCACCGCCAACCCTGCGAACCCCTCACCCCAGTGTTGGCTGCCAGCCCCCGCTGCCTCCCCCACTTGGTCCTTGTCAGGCCCTCCTGCCCCATGCACTTCTTCAACCCCCTCCCTACCCCTCCAGCCCCCCAACTCACCTGTGGCTCCCGGTCCATCTGCTCCTGCCCCGGCTGGCTGGCTCAGGAGATTTAAAACAGCCAGCCAGGGCGGGAACTGCCCCGACATGCACCTGGGGCATTTGCCCACCCTGCCCCATAGCTAAGACCACTTATGCGCCTAGGCTCTAGCATTGCCCTAACCTGGTGCAGGTGTGTACGGAGTGTGCGGCTTCATGCCACAGCGAACAGCAAGCTCTGAGCCCAATGCAGTGTGTAACTACGCGTGGCGGGGACAGCTTCTGGTGGCAGAAAGCAGCAGAGAGGCTCCAAAGGATCCCTTTCCCACGGTCTCTCTCATAGCAGAGTCTTTCCCTGTGGAGGGGACAGGCTCCTCCAGCGAGGAGCCAGCGGGCACTATCCTGCTAAAAGCAACTGTGTAGACAGAGGAGGGCACTGCTTGGGCATGCAGGGAGCTGTGTAAGCTACAGTCTTTACAAGCCTAAGTGCTCGTAATCTACTCTGCTACTTTACTCCTGTGCTAGAGGAGCACGTACTCTACAGTATATGCCAGCTTGGCCTCAGGGTATTTATAGACGGTCTGCATCTACTGTGCATTGTAAACGGGTCTGTGGGCCCCAGGTTTGTGGACTTAAGTGTCCACACTGCAGCGTATACCTGGGTTACAGCTGCCAGACTGAAGCCTTCCTGCATCACGTTTGTCCTGCCCCATGTGGACGTTCTGACTTGTGTCTGTGGTTTGAGCGCTGTCCATACTACAAAATGACAGGGCTTTGATCTGAGTCACAGAGGGGTCTGACCATCCTCCCTTTCAGGGTCCTAGGACCCAGGTCCTAAATGCTTGCTGACTCAAGTGAGTCCAATTTGTGTGTGGACAGAAGATGGACTTTGGCTCAAACCTGAGTCAGAGCTAGGCCTTAGCATCCCATGTGGATTGGGGTCTCGAACTCAAATCACCACGAGGACTAGTATGTTAGCCTGAGGGCCAAAACAATGAAATCTTTTCATACAACAATATTGCAAATATTGATAAGAATAGTGGTGTTGAGGGCCACAGGAAATAGCTTTAGGGGCCGCATGTGGCCCACGGGCCACGTGTTTGAGACCCCTGATGTAGACGCACCCTCAGGCTGTATAGCACGGCACTGCACAAGCCCTGAGACTTGTGTGAGGCCCATGAGGTACACAGACCTTTGGGCTAGCTGAGCTTTACCATATTAACTGCCTTCCCACCATTATATTTAGCTGCTTCTATTAGATTTAATATTAGCTTCAGCAGTTTAGCATAAGGCTTGAGGCCTATGGACTTTCAACAGATAAACAGCCCAACAGATGGACATAACAGGTACCTAACCACAAGAAGGCCATGGCAATGAACTGAGCATGTGATAAGTTGAAATCACTGATACTCTAACACGCCAACATTAGTAAGGTGAGGAAACACAAATAAGAAAAAGCGGAACGAATTCTACTGAATATACATCAAATATAGTGGCATCAGCATATTATGCAAACTGCATCCCAGCCTAGTGGCAGTAGGAGAAGGGGATTTAGTCCTAGGAAGGCTTCAGAATGTGACCACTCATGAGGGAGAAGGTGATGGTGATGAATATAATCAAAGCAATGAAGGAAAGGAAGTGAATATGATGAAGGCAAGCTATAGGTTACAGGGAACAGTCTTAGGAACTTTAATATTGCTCCTTCCTTGACTTGCATGTCAACAACTTCCAAAGGGGCAGCCGTGTTAGTCTAGTTCGGCAAAACAAGCAAGGAGTCCTGTGGCACTTTTAAAGACGAACAAATTTATTTACTACATGAACTCCCGTGAAAGCTCTCAAGCTGCAGCTGGGGAAGTTGAGGTTGGATATTAGGAAAAACTCTCTCACTAGGAAGGTGGTGAAGCACTGGAATGGGTTGCCTAGGGAGGTGGTGGAATCTCCATCTTTGGAAACTTTTAAGACCTGGCTGGATAAAACCCTGTCTGGGACGATTTAGTGGGAGTTGTCCTGCTTTTAGCAGGGGGTTGGACTAAATGACCTCATGAGATCCCTTCCAGCTCTAATATTCTATGATAAATATATTACAGTCTTTAAAAATGCCACAGGACTGTCTCCTTCCTTGAGACTGTCTTAAAAGGGGGATATCGTTTTGTTAGTTAGCTTTAGCCTCCCCCTTGCTTGGATCCTTGATGTAGACTCTCTAAAGCTTTCTCAGCTCAAGTGGCAGGAGACTAAGATTTGGGGTAACGGGAGTGCTCTTTCCCATTTTATGAAATTTTTAGTGCCTATCACATGGAACGTCGTCAGCCACCACAAAATCTTGCCTCCTATGCAGATTACTTATAACAGCTATTCTCAAAATATGGGCCATGACCCCACATCCCAAAGTGGGGTCACTTCATCAACAGGTAGGTCATGACAATCCCAAGTGTGCAGAGGGTACCATTTTACAAAATGGCACCTCCACAAAGCATGGCCTCGCACACACTGTGTGTGTGTGTGTGTGTGTGTGTGTGTGTGTGTGTGTGTGTGTGTGTGTGTGTGTGTGTGTGTGTGTGAGAGAGAGAGAGAGATCCAGAGGACAGTGCTTTGTAAAGCAAAATGACATCTTCCCTGAGGTGTGACCTTGCCCATATAGTGCGTGAGGTCACACAGCAGGGAGGCCACCATTTTTAAATGGCAACTTCCATGCTGTCTGCAGTTGTGGAAAACAAGACGTCTGAAAATGGAGTCACGCAGGGGAAACATTTGGGAATAGCTGGCTTACAGTATCCATACTGTGAAGGTGCAACAGAGGCAGATTGTTGGGCTGCTTTTGCTTTAAGGAGCAGTCACTAATGGGAATGCTCTTCAAACCAACCATTTGCCATGCCAGCTCTAACCGTTGGCTTCACTTGCACCCCACTGCTGGTTTCTCCTTTGAGGACTATTATTCCCAGCTTCCAAAAGGCAGTTTCTGAGGTAAAGACTATTTTAGATTCTGGAATATTAAGCCAGTCTCTCTGTGGTCATAGGAGGTCTTCTACAACCCACTGAAAAGCAAATCAAAGGAGTTAGTGACTTCATATTTATCCTTGCCTTCCCAGTGCCTGTTAGTGATGACTTACAGCCTTCTTTAAAATCCTCTGTCCACTAAGGACAGACTTATCTATCAGCTGCCCATGCTTAGCTGTCTCCTTCAGCTCCTAATTATAGTTATTAGCTTTTTGGGGAAGGTTTATAGCTATTATGAAACAGACTAAATACGAGTCTCTCCTTTCCAGTGTCATATTTTCTTCACTTATTTGGAAATTGCAACGAAAAGCAAACAGTTGGTGCTCATTAAAATACCATCAGACGGAAACACATTGACATTAGTGGAGAATGTTTTGGATTCTCTGACCTTGTACACAGCCTTCTCTGAGAGTTCGAGGGCACCTCCTTTCAAAATGTACACCTCATTTAGATAACAAGCTTGAATCATCACTGTTACCGAACACGGGAAGCCCAGCCCAAAATTCTGTTTCAATTTTAATTCCCCATGTAAGTCTTTTCCCTGGGCTCTCGTTTCATGAGACTATCCTACCCAGACTCTCTATATGAAAACCATGCAGAAGAGTTTGCAGCTTCAGGGTTTCAATGCACCAAAAGGGGAATATTAAATCCAATTAGACTTAAAAAACCCCCACAAATTGGACCTGAATGCAGTGGGATAGCAAAATTATGCACTCTGCAGTCCATTAGCAATACTAATGTTAAGATTCTGTCACAGATATTTTAGTAAAAGTCAGGAGTGGGTCATGAGTGCTAAATAAAAATTCGCAGAGGCCTGCGACCTGTTCCCTGACTCACTAAAGTTACCCTATGGGAGTGGGAACGAATGGTGGGCTCATGTGGCAGGGGCTGACTGCTGGTGCTCCAGCCCAGGGTGCTGACCTTGCTCCGGCAGGCAGGGGGGGTTGGCCACTATTCAGCTGTTCCTGCAACCAATGCTCCAAAAGCCCTGGAGCTGCTTTTGCAGAAGTCACAGAAAGTCATGGAATTTGTGATCTTTGTGACAGAATCACGTTCTTGAGGAGACAACTTACTCGGAAAACCCTATACTTCCATTTTATCTAGGTAACTTGTTTGGCTCAAACTATTGTAACATTGCAATGTCTCAATCTTTTCGGTGCATTCATCCTCACAGCAACACCCACGAGGCACCAAAATCCTATATCCTCATTGTGCTAAGGGGGAGTTAAAGCACAGAGGCACTAAGTGACTTGGCACAGGACATCTATGGTAGATCAGGGACTTGAACGCAACTCTCAAGTTCTAGGCTAGTGTCTGAGCCGCTAGACCATACTTCTCCGTGTACTCACGTGGTTCTTACCACCTTATTGTCTGAGCAGGTGCCTCTTCCCGGTCCAGTATGTTTTTGGTGGTCTAGTGAAACAGCCCCTTTTGCTAACCGTTGTCGTGGTGAAGAACAGGTGTGCAGATCTGATGCCTGAGCCGTTCCATTTTATTTTTTGTGAGGTAGCATATAGGCATGCCAGTCAAGCAGTAAGGGTGGCTTTGTGCTTGGTGTTGTACCGGGGTCGTGGGAAGAGGGCCCCTACCCTTCAAAAAGCCTTTACAGTCTGAGTGTAAGATGATCATTTTGCAAGGGTATCTTAGATTTATTTCTAGTAAAGAGAACTGAACTCCTCGTAGAGATCTAGGTTCTGTGAACTTGATTTAGGCTTTCTGAGGGAGTTTGGGTTTTGTGGTTGCTGGTCAGTTGCTTTTTATTTTTGGAAGGGGGTCTGCAACAGTGGCTTGGGTTCAGAAGCATTGTTGGGGTAGGTGTTTAAGGTTGATCTAATTTAAAATACCTGAATATTTATCTCTGTTAAGAGAAACACAAACTCTCTTGTGAGCAGACGACATTCCCACTCTGCTTCAAATACAGCTTTCATGGGCTGGTTAAGGTCAGACTCACCAGCTGGCTGGAGCTGGCTTTACTGGGAACCCAAATTAAAGGAACAAACCTCAGCTTATGCTTTCTCCCTCAGCCTGGCTGCTCACGGGGATTCCTGTACAATTCACTGCTACTGACTGGCTGGGCAGCAGTTTTGCAGAAAAGTACATGAGGGTCACAGTGGCCGAGAAGCATGTCCATATTGCCAAGAAGGCTAACAGCATATTGGGCTGTATTTGGAGTGTGGTGTCCAGTTTGGACACCCCACTACAGAAACAATGCAGACAAATCAGAGAAATTTCCAGATGGGTAGCTGTGTCAGTCTAGTCTGGCAAAAAAACAAACAAAACCAAAAAAACCCTGAAGGCTAACAAATTTATTTTTCGCATGAGCTTTCGTGGGAGAAAATTCCACTTCGTCAGATGCTTCGAAGATGGGTGAACTTACAGAATGGAATGAAAATAAATGCAAGGTAGTGTAAAACATAGGACCAGGTCATACAGTAACAGCAAATCAGAGAAAGTCCAGCAGAAAGCAATGAAAATGATTAGGGAGATGGAGTACATCCCTTAGGAGGAGAGGCTAAGGGAACTAGAATTGTTTGGCCTGCAGAAGAGACGAGTGAGGGGAGGAACTGATAGCAGCCTTTAACCATCTGAAACTTGAGACCGGCATTCTCGTCCCCCCGTTTTATCGTAGACTTTCTGTAGCAAGTCACTTAACGTGTCTGTGCTTTAGTTTCCCCATGTGCAATGAGGATATAGCACTTGGGCACCTCATGGGTGTTGCTGTGAGAATAAATGCAATGAAAAGATTGAGGTGCTGCAGTGCTAGGGGATTGGGGGCCGGATCAGACTCCCACTGCCATTGTCCCCAGGTCGCCAGGTCCATGGCTGGGGTTGGGGCTGGATGGAGGTAGCTCAGAGCAGTCACAGGCTCTCTGACCCTGCATTTCCAATGGGACGTTGAGGGGCGATATGATTGCTGTCTATAAATACATCAGAATGTGGACACTAGAACAAGGGGATAGAAATTGTCCATCAGGAAATTTAGGCTTGAAATTAGACGCAGATTTCTAAACATCAGAGGAGAGAAGTTCTGGAATAGCCTTCCAAGGGGAGCGGTGTGGCAAAAAACATAACTCCCTTCAGAACTGAGCTTGATAAGTTTATCGAGGGGACGGTAGGATGGGATAGCCTACTTTGGAAATTGACTGGTCTTTGATCTTTGACTACGGGTGGTGGATGTGCCAGTGGCCTAAGAAGGGAAGGTAGCTGGGGTGAGTTCTGAGTTATTACAATGAATTCTTTCTTGGGCGACTGGCTGGTGAGACTTGCCCGCATGCTCAGGGTTTAACGGATTGCCATATTTGGGGTCAGGAAGGAATTTTCCACGACTAGCTAGGGCTTTGGGGTTTTTTTTGCCTTCCTCTGTAGCATAGGGAATGGGTCACCTGCTGGTGAATTCTCTGTATCTTGAAAGTCCTTAAATCATAATTTAAGGACTTTAATAACACAGGCATAGGTAGAGGCTTATTGCAGGCGTGGGTCAGTGGGGTTTTGAGGCCTGCGTTGTGCAGGAGGCCAGACTAGGTGATCATACGGGTCCCTTCTGACCTTACTATCTATGACTTGGAGCCTGGTTCTGGGACTCAGGGCTCAGGCCCCGTATACCGAGCACCAGCGATGCCCATGGCTCCAGGGAGGATGCAGCTGGGCTGCTCTCAGTGGTGGTAGGTGACAGAGCTAGAAGCAATGATCTCAATTTGCAGCAGGGGGGGTCTCGCTTGAACATTGGGAAAAACTTGTTCCCTTGAAGGGTGGCAAAGCACTGGAATAGGAGGTGCTGGAATCTCCATCCTTAGAGGTTTTTAAGGCCTGGCTTGACAAAGCTCAGGCTGGGATGTTTTAGTTGTGATTAGTCCAATTTTGTGCACGGAGAGGCCCCTTCCAACCCTAATTTTCTATTATTTTACAACTCTCCTCATCTCTGCTTTGAGCTCTTTCTGTGCCGAGGACCACAGCCATCATCTTTTTGTATATTTTCAAGCTGACAAGCCACACTACTGCTGCTGCTGCAAACACATCCTTATAGAGCTAAATGTTTCCTGTCTTTGGCAGTTTGGACCAAGCCGAGTCTCTCAGATTCATTCTTCTATGTGAAGAATGGGGTGTGGGAGACCCAAGAAGCAGGTCTGAAATAAACCATCCAGCTGCGTGTTGACATGAGACCCAACAGGGTTGCCAAACTCTCTGCATTTGGCCTGGAATTCTGACTTGGCTCCCCATTCATCACAACAGTGACTGCAACTGCTCTGGGCCTCTGGAGACACTTGGATTTTTTGCAGAGTGGGAGCTTTGGAGAGTTCAGATTTATCCGCCTGGTGCCCGTGCCTGGATCCAGCTCTTCCCAGCCTCCCTCAGGATCATGTCAGGGCAAAGCAATTTCACAAGAGTTTTAGCTGAACTAATTGGCCTGGATTTCTTTTCACTAGCTGCCTGCAGCTACCAAAAGGAGTTATGCTATAACAAACTGTTAACTGAAGGCAGTAGAAATTCATGTAAAATAAACCCACCGAGCTATGGCACTAGGACTAGAGCGCTGCTACTCAATTTCCAGAACCTGCCTCATATTTTACCAACCTAAATCCCTCCTTCAGACCCAGTTAGTGAGGATGCTTTTCTTCACTTCCTGTCCTAAAACTGTTGCCCAGTGGTGCCATGCCGTATGAAGCAGCTGTTCTGTTTTAACAAGTGAAGTAATTCCTCTTGCGTAAATTTGAGGAGGACTTTGGAGACCTACACCCAAAGAGAGCTCTGTGTTGCACTCTCACTGACATCTAGCCACATGGAGCACAAGATTTCTTTTTTATTATCATCCGACCAACTTGCAAACCACTGCTGCTCTGTTCTCTGTATCAGTAGAGAAGCTGTTTGGTTAAACCAAATAAGGAGTCCTGTGGTACTTCTAAATCTCATGAGCATCCATGGGAATAATCCGATTTCATCAGATGCACGATGAAGTATGTATGTGACTATCTACACGAAGCGACCTTGTGACTCACCCTTCTCTGCAGGTAGATATTCACCTACATACTGCAGTTTCCATTTCATGCATCCAATGCAGTGGGATTATTTCCACGAAAGCTCATGTGATTAAATAAATTTTAGTCTTTAAAGGTGCCCCAGGACTCCTTGTTTCTGCTGCTGAAATAGATTAAAGTAGCTACCCCTCTGGAACTTGTCACTATGTTTGGTTAAAGGACCTCTGCAGCCTGGAAAGCAGCACACTGGTGACATGGGACTTTATGCCACCCACAGCTGGTTGTTAGATTTGCAATCCAAGTGCCTGAACTTCCACATCTGCACTCAGGCGCTGTCTCTGCTGTCTCTGCACAGCATAAAGTAGAGGTCGCCGACTCTAAAGAACCAACAGTGGTAGAGCCGTAACTGTTAGTTGACCAAGAGCAGTTGCAGCAGTGTCAGCGTGAGCAAACAGCAGGGATTTTCCTCTGTGCCAGTTTAAATGTAGCTAAAAGAAGGTTGCTCCTGGCTTTGAAAGAAGGGAGCAAATCAAGTAGTACACCGGGGTTATAGTTATAGTTTGGCAGGAACAAATGGTACATCCCTGTCTGGGTGATAAGCCTCTATGCTGGACCCAGGTTACCATCTCCTCCTCTACTGTGCAGCCTTGAATTCTTGCTTGTCTTCCAAAGCCCAGCCTTGCAATCCATGATGCATTGGGAATTTAGGACTGGAAGGGACCTTCTCCAGCATAGAGTCTCCTCCTCTGTTGTTGCTGGTGTTGGAGTACCCAGTTGGGTGGGAGGCCAGTGGGCATCGATTAGCCCATTCAAAATACTGGAAGCTATTGAGGTGATGGCTATGATAGTGACCTGGGAAGGGGCATTAGATGGAGTGGGTTCTGAGTTATTACAGAGAAGTTCTTCTTGACCTGGCTATTGTGGACTTGCCCTCATGCTCAGGGTTTAACTGGTTGCCATCTTTGGGGTCGGGAAGGAATTTTCCCTCAGGGCAGATAGGCTTGGGCACTGGGGTTTTTTTGCCTTCCTCTGTAGCATTGGGCATGGCTCACTTGCTGGTTAATTCTCTGTATTAAAGTCTTTAAATCATGATTTGAGGACTTTAATAGCTCAGTTGTGGGTTTGAGGTTCATTGTAGGAGTTGATCGGTGAGATTTTGTGGCCTGCTAGGTGTGCGGGAGGTCAGATTAGATGATCGTATTGGTCCTTTCTGACCTTAGTGTCTATGAGTCGGTTTGGTGGACAGAGCTCTGACCTGGCCCTGGACAATGACACTTATTGTTCAAAAGCTAGTCGTTAGTGATGGACCTGATGCAAACTCCAATGACCTCTATGGAAAGACTCTCCCTGGGATCACAGGCCATTGGGTAAGGCCTTACCTGTTGGAATTATGGCTGATAGCAGAAATGAGTAATATGTTCCAAAGGGGCAGCCATGTTAGTCTAGTTCAGTAAAACAAACAAGGAGTCCTGTGGCTCTTAAAGACTAACAAATTTATTTATTGCATGAGCTTTCTTAGGAGAAAAATCCCACTTTGTCAAATGCTTCGAAAGGGGAGTCTTACAGAATTAGAGGAAATAAATGCAAGGCAGTGTAAGTCATGGGATCAGGTCAGACTGTGACGGCAAATCAAAGCAGTTAAGATTCAAACACCGGGGAGCAACATACAGAGGAAGATGAGGTCAAATCACCTGTTGTAATGAGAGAGAAATCCAATGTTCCTTTTAAGTCCTGAAGCAATGCAGTCAAATTTGCAAATAAATTGGATCTCAGCAGCTTCTCTTTGAAGCCTCAATCTCATATTCATCTGGCTGAGTACCGCAATTAGCAAATTGTTAACGGAGTGATCAGGAAGATTGAAATGCTGACCAGCTAGTTTTAGAGTGTTGTGATTTTTCATGTCAGATTTGTGCCCATTTATTCTTTTGCAAAGAGACTGTCCTGTTTCTCCAATATATACAGCAGAGGGGCATTTCTGGCACATGATGGCATAAATCACATTGGTGGATGAGCAGGTGAATGAGCCTTGATGGAGTAGCTGGTTTGCTTAGATTCTGTAATAGCGTCTATTGTGCAGATATGTGGGCAAATTTGGCAGCGTGGTATGTTGCAGGGATATGTGCCTGCTTTAATGGTTCTGCTGGTAGGTCTGTAGCTGCTGGTGAGTATCTGTTTAAGGGTGGGGGAGTTGTCTGTAAGTGAGGAAATGTCTGTCTCCCAAGACTTGAGAGAGTGAGGGACCGTCTTCTAGCATAGACCAGTGGTTCCCAACATTTTCTCTGCTGTGGCACACCTTGCTACCTTTAATCGATTTGAGGCACACCACCATATGGTTTCCAAATTAACTCATTAATATTCACGAGCCAATTATCCAATCCTGAGCTCTTTGAGTAGTTCGTCAAAAAATTTTGCGGCACACTTGTGTGCCATGGCACACTGGTTGAGAAACACTGGAATAGATACCTGAGGATGTGCTGTAGAGGTCTGACTTGGGGGCTGTAGGCGAGGACTAGCACCGTTTTGTTGGTTTCCTCCTTGGGCTTCTCCTGGAGTAGTTGACTTCATTGTACCTGCCCGGCTCTGTCGATCTGTTTCTTGAGTAATACGGGAAATGACCAAACATCCATTTGAACCATAAATTCCTTTATGAAGCCCAAAGGGTATTTTTATAGTTGCTTTAAACAGGTCTAACAGCTCCTCCAGGGAACTAACTAGGTGGGTGAAACCAGACAATCGGTATGCTTTCAAATGAAATCTCACAGGAAAATGATAAAAGAAAAAACACGCCATCACCCATGGGTTAACACTTTTCACAAAATGATCACCGTGCTTGCCCTATTAGTCCTCATCTTCAAAAGAAACTTATGGAACACTTTCACGAGAGCAGCCTAGGAGATTAATTTCAAAACCGTGCTAGATGCTAAAATCATGCATTGAAGAGAGACACTGGATTTATGGCTTCTTACAACAATCTGTAACCCACTATCCTCCTCTTTGGTACTAATGCACCACTGTACCCTGACTGGGTCCTTTATAATATGTGTCGTCAACTTATGCTAATTGTAAAGGGGCAGCCACGTTAGTCTAGTTCCGCAAATCAAACAAGCAGTCCTGTGGCACTTTAAGGCTATGTCTACACTGGAAGTTAGTTCAAATTAAGGAGGCTTAATTCAAACTAATTTAGCCACTGTCTACACTAGCCTTTCATTAGATCAAATTAAGAAATTCCTTAATTCGAACTAATGAACACTTAGTTCAAACTAGTAACTACTGCTGGTTAGTTTCAACTACGCTTAGTTTGATCATTAGTTTGAACTAAATACAGTAGAGACTAGGGCCAACCCTTAGTTTTGAAGTTAATAAGTTCATTCAAACTAACTAATGGCAGTTAGTTTGAATTAATGAAGTGGACAAATTTGAACTAATGTTAGTTTGAACCAGTCCACGTTGTTCATTCAAACTAATAAGTTCGCATTTAGTTCAAACTATCCTTGAACTTATTAGTTCAAACTAACAAATTTGAAGTAACTTTCTGAAGTATAGTCCTAGCCTTAAAGACTAATGCATTTATTTATCACATTAGCTTTTGCAGGAGAAAATCCCACTTCGTCAAAAGTGGCATTTTCTCCAATGGAAGCTCATGCAGTAATGATTTTTTTAGCCCTTAAAAGTGCCACAGGACTCCTTGCTAATCAATCTGTTCCACCTTGGGTTTAGTTGCTGGCAAGCTTGTGTCTCACTAACAAAATTTGGCCCAAGAAAAGTCACCTAAAAATAAACAGTCATTATAGCCGGTACAGTAACAAACTATTCATAAACATGTAAGCAGAATACCTACAAATAAGACAGAGATAGGAAAACTGTTCTGGTGTGCTCAAGTAGGGTCCGACAAAGAACCTTCAACTTCATCTCTTTTTATCTCCTTGAACAAACCAATGGTGTCATTGCCAGTTATGGATGTCGAGTAAAAAACAAGTTGTGACAAAACAAATAAGGCGTCTAGTGGCGCTTCTAAAGACTAACAGATTTATTTGTCTTTAAGGTGCCACCAGACGCCTTGTTTGTTTTGCTGAACTAAAAAACTGACACAGTTGCCCCTTTGGAACAGGTTATGAATGTTCACCCTTATTCCCAGTCTTACTCCAGGTCAGATTTACAATCTCCTTGCTCCCCCAACCTTTCTCCCTATTGCTTCCCCTCCTTTTTGCTGGCCAACAGCTTGTGCTTCCCATCTGGATTGTCTTGTGTCCTATTTTGAGCTAACTCTGGTGTGTGGGGTGGGAGGGCAATGTTGTCTCAATTTGAGAGATTCTTTGTCATCTTATTTAAAACCTGCCAGTCACTTTTTAGATGCTTCTGTTTATTTCATTATTTATTCCCCCCTTTATGCCTTCTGTCCTTTCTAACTCATTATTTTCAAGGTTTCCTTCTATGTGCTAGTGAGGGCCTGTCTGTGTAACACACAGATCTATTTCATTTATCACACTTAGACTAACTCTAATTCTTTAATTTTATATTTATCCGACACAACCTATGAGCAATCCCCCCCCACCCCAAAATAATCACACTAGCTAGGAAATACAAAACTGAACAGCTGTAAGAGCTGGCATGAGTGACAATGCTGATCTATCACGTTAGAGAGGAGAAGAAAATGTTTTGGAATTGCTGATTAAAGATTGGATAATAAAATATCCTGCTGGGATGTGGGAGAGGAGCTAGTCGCTGGAGATATCCAGACACTTAAACTAGCATTTTTCTCCCCAAAATGTTTTTACATTTAGTAGCTGTAAATCCAGCTCAGGTGGCCTAACATCAGACTGCTACATTTCTGCCAGTGCCATTTGGGGTTCAATGTGCGCCACGGCAGATGGCAGTAATTAATGGCTGATGTAATTTGTGCTGCATTTAGCATCTCAGAGGGGAGGCGCTGTGGAAGTGCAATCGTTTCTATGGCTCTCCCATAGGCAGCTCCAGTAGAGATCACCTGTTTTCTCACATCCTTGAGCAGCGAATTCAGTAGTCTGAGTGGGCTAGCATCCGGCTGAATTACCAACCACAGTGAAAAAGAGAAACTGTCTGAAGGTGATCCGAAAAGAGTCTCGAATAATGTAGAGCATCCACTCATTACCTTTTGAGTCTTCTGTTTTCTTTGTCTTGCTACTTCGGATCTTTAAGTGCTTGGCTGTAAGGCCAAACCATGCTACATTTAGGTTTTATTCCTTTTTTCATATATGCTGTTCTCTCTCATCTGATGTGTAACAGAGAGCTAGATATCAAGTGATAGTGCCCTACGAGAAGAAGTTCTTTACTGTATTTGCAGCACCAGGCAGCCATTTTGTGCTGAGTTCAGTGCAGACTGTTAAATAAGGAACAGGCATTTACTAAATGTTGAATCAAGAAGGCTTGACCACTGTTCTTTCATTTGTTTGCTTTCCTATTTCCAAAATAAAGATAATTCAGGTGGAAAGTATGCAAGCGGGGAGGCGGAGGGAAAGCCATAAGTGATGGAATGGATGCACTAAATCAGGGGTCTCCAAACTTTTTCACCTGAGGGCCAAATCTGACCCCCAACCCACCTGCCCATCAGCTTCCTGATCCCCCAGGTCCCTTACCCCTGGGGACCCCTTCCCTGTCAGCTCCCCAACACCCCTTGGCCCCTTTCCTGCTGGCTCCCTGGACCCCTTCCCCCTAACCTGGCTGCAGCTTCAGGGGCGTCCTCAGTCGCTTCCTGGCCAGACTGCTCCCACCCTGAGCCATGCAGATGAGTGTGCTCATGGTGGGAGATTTAAAAACTCTCCAGCCAGGCCACAGCGCTCTGTGGGTTGTAGTTTGGAAAGCCCTGCACTAACTGTATCCCAGCATTTACTCTATATTCATGCACAACACATAGGCCAAGCAGCAAAGCCTTCTTAAAGGAAGAAGAGAAAAACTGATAAGAAGTATTCTTTATATAACTCAGGCAAAGCTACCTGTTAACAGTGCAAGATAATTATCTCAGTAAGATTTCATTAAAGGAGAAAATATCACAGATCTTACAAACCCCTTTCACAGGTTGCACATCTGCAAAGCGACAAAAGGCATCTTAAAATAAAATGTTATGTTAAAATCAATATAGATTCCTGGGAATAAGTCTTATGTGAGGCAGGCAGACATCAAGAAATTCCTCCTCCAACCAGCCCTCTAGTCAAAGCAAAGGAGAGCAAATTACTCGAGAGCAATGAAAACACTTGGCAAATGGGGGATGTAACATTGTGAAGCTGTTGCGTATAAACAGTAGCATCCTTTTCCAAGTCACATCCCCTCCAACAAGCCCAAGGACTAGCCCATTACTGATTACAGCATAATGGGGCCTTCAGGGAGGGGATTACCGTAAGCGTCGCTCTAGAAATTTGCAGCCTGATTTGGTGAGTGACATATTCGTCTGGGGGCAGGGGGGAGCAGTCAGTGGTTTGAAATGTGCCCACATGCTGCCGCAGCCGTGTCATCATCATTCTCTCCTTTCCCCTCTGTACGGCGTCCCCCTCACCTCCAAAAGCAGTCGTGCTGTTCTGCGCAATCTGATCACACTGAAATGGGCTGCTGGCCGGAAATTAAAAACGGTGTGTTGCACAGCATGTGCCTGCCTGGTCTCGCGACCCAGGCTCTGAGCCAGCAAGGAGCCACCCACTCAAGCTTGTGGCTTGTTGAGGAGATTCAGCCCTTGGCAGAATCAGGGGATGTTGTAGTCGTGGGAACATGGGTGTCATTGGCATGGGCTCGCCTGACTGAGACCCAGTCCACCCTGGGCTCTCCAGGTACAAAGGTGGGGTGGCTAAACTGTGCCTCTGTTTGCAGCTGTCCACTATTTTAGCTCGAGGAGCGTTGGTGCGTTTGTGTTTCCATGAGCTGGGAACCTGCCCCCCCCCTTAGCTCCAGGTGTGGGCACAGCCTTAAAATAGCCACTTCCGATTTCAACAGGCTCCTTAGCACACCACAGAACCCATCCTAGCCTTGCTGAAAGGACTCAAAGCTTTTAACCCCCCTCAGCCAGGATTTAACCAGTGCTTGGTGTTCAAACTGCAAATCCCTGGTCACGCTCTGAATCCTCTTCCTCCTCCATGCACTCACCGCTGGTGAAGTGCTGGCCAGGCTGAAGGCTGCAGGAGCTTTGCAGTAGACTTCAGCATGGCCAGGCCTTACCGTTGGTCTCCAGCCACAGCCAAGTGGGGTGGAAAAAGCGGGGAAGAAAAAAGACGACCATGCCTCTATGGCAGCTCAAGAGACGACCCCCCCCCCCGCGCTTAGCTAGCTCAGCTTAAATCTTGGGCCAAATCTGCATTCTGTTTGCCAGCCCTTTTCCCTTTCCCTGTTCGGTAGAAATTCATCCCTTGGGGTCTTGGAAAGCTCTAGTGATCGTGCTGGGGCCAGGTCCTCCAAGGTCCAGGAAATGATGGTTTGTAGCAATGCATTGTCCCTCAGTGCATAAGGTCTTGAATAGAGGCGTCAGAGCCCAGCATAAAGAGAGGGCTTGGGAGGCAAAACTTCCACTCACTCAGTTATGATATTTTTCTGGACAGGGGCCTGCTGTGGGTTAGTCAGTAGGAAGAGATTTGTGGCCAAGGAAGCAGGGCTAGGAGAAGGCAAAGACTCTGCTGGGGATGGGAAGAAAGGAGCAGAAGAGTGGGAAGCAGTAAAGAGATCAAGGAAAGGTCATATTTGGAGTGTCGTGTCCAGGTTTGGGCCCCCATTACAGGAAGATTGTGGACAAACTGGACAGAGTCCAGTGAAGGACAATGGAAATGATGAGGGAGCTGGGGCCCATGACTTAAGAGGAGACGCTGAGAGAACTGGGTTTGTTTAGTGTACAGAAGAGAAGAATAAAGGTGATGTGGGCATTGCTAGCAGTCCTTAACTCCCTGAAAGGGGAGATGAAGCTAGGTGGTTCAGTGGCAGCAGATGAGAGACCTAGGAGCAATGGTCTCAAGTTGCAATGGAGAGGTCTAGGTAGGATATTAGGAGGAACTTTTTCACTAAGAGGGTGGTGAAGCACTGGAATGGGTTAGCAAGGAAAGTGGTGGAATCTCCATTCTTCAGGTTTTAAGGAGTGATTTGACAAAGCCCTGGTTGGGATAGATTAGTTGGAGCATGGAGTTGGACTAGATCAGTGGTTCCCAGCTTATTTTCCTCAGAACCCAGTTGAAAACAATCATTTATGCCCATGACCCAACAATTAAATATTTAAGCAATACACTCTAGTCTTTTGGTGTCAGCAGCAGGGGGTGCCATGACCCAATGCCTGAGGATCTGCGACCCAGTACTGGGTCCCAACCCGAAGTTTGAAAACCACTGGAGTAGATGAGCTTCTGAGGTCCCTGTCAACCCTAATCTTCTAGGTTTCTGTGAAAAAAGTTCTAGGAGGAAAAGACCTAAAAAGAATCCTTTCCATTTTGGGGAAGTGCTTAAATATTTGAGGACTTAGCAGAACTGCTGAGCCTTAACATTCCTCCATCTCTGCTCCATCCTAGATACACCAGCAAAAGAGCCAAGATCCTATATCAGTACATCAACTGTCATTCTCACAGGTGATGACTTCAAAAACCCTAAGCAATGACTCCCTGCTTCTGAAAAATGTGTTTACAAGCTGTAAATACAGGTCACCCAGCACGGAGCAATGGGATGACAGTTAATAGCCCCTCCCTGGGCAATCTTGGCTTGCGTTACTCAGATGTTCATAGCTGTCCCTTATGACCTTAGTCTGTAGGCCAGCTGGCATGAACTGGCCTCAAAGAAGTGCCACTGACTTGCAACAAATGAGGATCTGGCTCTCTGGGCTCAGTCTTGGATATCTGATCACCAGTAGGATCTGTGGAGAGCAGGCTGGAGTTCAAGGAACAGCCACGGAAGTGAGCAGAGAGATGGAAGAATTGACCCTGGTGGGAAGGTCAAAGGAGCTAAATATTTATGGCTTGGCTAAACAAGTAAATTGGGGTGAGGGTGAGGAGTCACAAGGGTCACCTGCCCCTCACCTCCCCAGAGTTGCTGCATGGCTTATACTGAGCATGCTCACGTGGACTGAGCTTGCTAAGTAACATCTGCTGAAGGTGCCTCACACTATTGGCAGGTAGAGGTCATCCTTGCAAAGAAGAGTGGGGACATAACTGCTGGCAGAGACCTATAGGGCACAAACACCAAGGAGGTAGAGGAATCAATTCAGGTAGCACAAGTGCATATCCCTAAGGATCACTACCCTGGCTCAGCCAGAGATTTTGGCCTTGCTGAAGGACATTTAAAGGCCCCAGGGCCCGATCCAGGCAAGGCTGGGGGTGACCCTCTTGACTTCAAGCATCAGCTAATGTCGGTGGAGCTACTTTGATTTACACCCATTGATCATCTGGCCCCTGTGCACATTTACACGTTTAGCTGCTCTCAAGTTTGTGTTGTTTTTTGCCATGGCAGGCAACTGCAGAGCCAAGCTGCTGGGAGTGCGCAAGGTGAAGTCTGCTTAATCCTTTTCATTATCATCCAAAACGGTTAGTGTAATTCCACCCCTTTCCATCTGGGTGAGCACCCCTGAAGGCACAAAGCCTGAAGATGATGCACAGGAAGCAGAGACTCCACTTTGTCTCTTGAAGCCGGTGAGGAGTTTGCAGGGATGATGGTAGGAAAATGAGGCTTTTTACTTGCAGGCTGCCAGAAATCCTGGTGCCTGGCCATACTGTTTTGTAGTCATGTCTCAGAGGAAACTTAATAGAGCAGGGGTCTCAAACTCAAAGCACCACAAGAGCCACATGAGGACTAGTACGTTAGCCCAACGGCCACACCACTGAAACCTTTTCATACGATGACATTGCAAATATTGGTAACAATAGTGTTGTTGTGGGCTGCAGGAAATAGCTTTAGGGGCTGCATGCGGCCCTCGGGCCACATGTTTGGGACCCCCTGAAATAGAACCACTCAGCACCCATCTCAAAAGGCAGCTGTGGGGGAAACAGCCCTCAGCACCTAGACCGAGTTATACCCCCAAAGCTTAGCCAGCCTTTCTCACTTGGTCTTTCTTGCGTCTGCAGGCTGATAGTGCCCCAAGGAACAGCCTCGCTAATGACTTGCTGGTGCATTCACTTTTTTCCTTTTGTGATCCAAATGTTTTTGAACAAAACACCTTGATCCATCCGTCTGCCCACCCTCCCGCCCACTCTGGATCTGGATGGATACACACAACCTCTGGATTCACACACCCCAGCCCAGCCCCTGACACATGCCTCTGGAAAGCTCTGGATTCTCATCCAAATGCTATGCCTGGGCTCTTCTCTAATACTAACATTTCAGATCCTCAGCAATGGCTTAATTTGAGTCCAATTCTAAAATATTAATGGGAGCCAAATTCTGAATACAAACAAGGAATCCTGTGGCACTTTTAAAGACTAATGAATTTATTTATCACATGAGCTTTTGTGGGAGAAATTCCCACTGTCAGAGACTTTAAAGATGGGGAACGTACTGAATAGAAGGAAATAAATGCAGGGAAGTGTCAGTCATGGGAACAGGTCACACTGTAACAGCAAATCAAAGCAGTTGTTAAGATTTAAACACTGGGAAACAGCATATAAAGGAAGGTGAGGTCAAATCACCTGTTGTAATGAGAAAAAAATTCCATAGTCCCCATTTAGCCCTGAGGCAGCGATGTAATAAATCCTGAATAGCGAAGCATGCTTGCAGCTCTCACTGAAGGCCACATGAGATGTAGATTCTCAGTCCTTTCCTGGAGTTATATCTAGCTCTTAGCCCTCGTCTACACTTGAGGGTGTTTTTGGCAGCAGTTGGCCAGCAGATATGCAAGGCAAGTAAAATGTCTTGCGTATCTGCTGACAACTTTCTAAGCCACCAGGACACAGTGCTGAAAGCTGACCACAAATGGCTTGCAGGTCGGCTTTCAGCTACGTCTTCTAGGGGGATAGGACTTCCTGTGCCAACTTCCAGAACGCAGCCACAAGCTCTTACTTGCTGCTAATTGCACCTGGAACGTCGGGCTGACGGTGGCGATTTTGCCACCATCAATATAGGCATACCCTTAGCCTTCATACAGGCCTGTGTATTTTTCACGTGCAGTCAGCATACCTAGCCACGTGGCACTGCCCCAAGACAGATGTGTGAGAATTGTTGCCTCCATGTGGTCAGTGAGATATAGAAAGACATGCTTTGTGTCTCCACTCATTTTCTTTTAAGGGAAATAGTTGGGCACAGGGGAAGGACCTCTAATACTCTGTTCTGCCTGTGCCCTCAGTAAGTCAGTAGCTGAGGTGGGACAAGAACCCTTGACTTCTAATGCTGGGTGGGAATTTTCCATCATGATTATTTTTTGACAGAAAACAAGAGTTTAGGTGAAAACCATATTTTCCCACAGAAAATTTCAATCTCTCAAATCCCCCCCCCCGATACTTTTAACTTTTTCATCATGAAAATGCAAATGAAATATTTTTGTTTCAGGCTGTTTCAACCTGAATCAAAATATTTCAGTTTGTTGCACTGACCCAAATGTTTCATTTCAGATTAGTTCGACATTAAACCGTCTCCTTTACGGTGAAGCTTGCTTCAAGGAAATTGCAACTCAGGTGCTTGCTGCCTCTTTCCCCCCAAAGGATGGGCCACATTATAACCACATTAGAGCTCCCATGATGCTATGTGGTCCATCATCTGATCAAGCTGCATGGTGCATGGTAGGAGTCTCATGAATCGGGGTGCATCTTGGGAGATGTAGTCCAGGCTGGGGAGCCCAGCCCACACAGGAGAAGGAGAGCATCAAACTCATAAATTACAGATCTCATGCAGCAATGGGGAAAAAGAAGGTGGTGCAATTTGGTGTTGAACTGACTCAAAACTACATATTTTCTGGAACTTTTTGTTCCATGACAGATCTCTGTATTTCAGCTTTATGTCCTAATATGTCAGTTTTCTCACCTGAAGAACAACTTTGTGGTCAGGGTCCTGAAAGCGTTATGACATTCCTTGCCCATTTTCCACTCCTATCAATCTAATTCTTCTTAACCGCCTATGAAAAGCAACCAAATAGTTTTCCCCCCTTCTGCACCCCCTATGTCCCTCCCCCCCCAGTTTTTAAACCAGCACAAGTTGGAGAACTGGGAATCTTTTTAGCTTAGACTCAGCATGAGTGATAGGGATTGGTTAGGGATGATGTGATGGCTTAAATATTGTTTACTGCTTCCCTATCTGTATTAATATGCAGAATTAATACAGCGTGCACAGAATTAGCTCCAAAAGGTTCTAGCTGCGTTTTTCAGTTTTGTTCTTTGTTTATTGAAATTATGGGTTGTGTCTAACCACCAATGACACCATGAAATGTAGCTTGGGTTTTTTTGCATTTATTCAAACACCTCTTTAATTGAAAATTACAACGTTTGATGTTTGGGGTTTTTAACTCTTATCTCTTTCCACAATGAACTGGCAGGGTTCCTCTCCTCTTGCAGCTTTACAGACGCAAACAGAGGACAAGGAACAACCTGGCATGATGTACCCCAACTGCACCCACCGTGAAAGAGGCCTCAGGCTATATGAATCATCACCCAGCACTGCCCCATAGCCTGTCAACAAGCAAACACCACCGCTGAACCATGGCGCCGTCTATTTCTTCCAGAACTTGTCTTTCTGTCAATAAGGATTGAAGTCAATTGACTGTCACCCAAATTCTGACACAGAGGGAATGTCAGCCAACGGCTTTGTGCCTCAGTTTACTCTTTCTAAACGAGGGCTGGATGCAAGCTATTTCCCTATTTTGCAGGCGGGTTCAGTGGGGATGTAGAATAGCCTATGATTAACACCATTTTGAGGAAGGCCAATGGTATCAAAGACACCAGTTAGATAGAGAGGAATCAGGAGGGGCAGGTGCTTTTTTTATTTAACTTCAAAAGTTGTTCTCTGACCAGTCCAATTTCTGCACCATCGCAAAGGTCACACAGGGCTCCTGACTTGCTTTGCACTTCTGTCTTTCACCATGAAAGGAAGGTCAGCATCTATGCCGTGATTATTTGCTAATCAACCAGCTACACAATTGTAAAGATCATTTTCCTGGCACGTGGCTTCCTCCAAGTGGCCACTCTCCTTCCATCTGTTCTTTGTCTCCCTCATTCCATCTCATCGATCATAATTTATTCAGCTTGAGTTTTCAAAGCCTATCCCCTCTCTGCCTTATCCTCTCTCATGCACCATCGAGAAGCCACCCTCACCTCTGTTTGGGTCATAAAGCCTTCATCATCCCCTGAGTAAATTTTCCAAGTAGCACCTTCTTTTGGCCCATGTGGCCCTCTGTTTATAGGATTCTCTCTCTGTAAACCTTTGCAAAAGCCACCACATAGTCCTCCTTCAAATCCATCCTTAAAACTCTTCTTTGTCATGGGACCTGAAAAATACAGGGCAACAATTAGGCTGTTGGTGTGATGGGAGTGACTGCTGCTTGTCATGCTGACTGGTTTGGTCTTGTTTCTTTGTAGTCTACCATCTGGCTGACTGTGTCCCATCTACTGTATACTTGTCTTATACATAGCTGCTAAGCTCATTAAGGCAGGGCCTGCAGCTTTTTCCTGTGTTTGTACAGCTCCTAGCATAGTGAGGTCCTGGTCTAGGATTAGGACCCCAGGGGGCAATGCAAATTATTAAATGGTAATAATTAAGTGACAGCTTCAATGTCAAGAAGCAATGGTTTCTCAAAGCAGTACTGCCTAGTAGACAGAGTGGTAGCTTGGAAACTTGGCAACTGGCATGAAAGTCCTGGCTCTGCCACTGATTTGGTGGGTGACCCCTGGCAATTCACTTCATTTTGCCATGCCTCAGTTTTCCCATCTATTAAACAGGAAAGATGACACTGGCCTCTTTTGTGAAGTGCTTTGAGAACTGCTGAAAAGTGCTGTATGGAAAAGATAAGTAGCCAGGCCCTGAAAATTGCTTTTTTTTTTTTTTTATAGAGAAACTGGTACCCTGCTTTTTTCGAGAGGCACCAAGAGCCCTTGCCAATAATGCGCCTCATTGTGTGCACTCGGATTCACCAAACAGCAAGCACATAGGTGCTGAAAACTGTCTGAGCTGGAAATACAGAGAGGTCTCTGTTTCCCAGGTGCTGATCAAACCAAAGAGCCACCAGAACACAGCGTGTGGATGTCATTCACATAAGCAATGCTGAGAGTAGGCAGCCTTGTCCAATGGTTAGAACAGGGGATCTTGCACCAGAATCTCTCTGCTTCTGCCACCAACTTGCTGGACTGCTCAGCACATCAGTTAACTGGTCAGTCTGTTTCCCTGCCTGCAATGCCAGCATGGGAATGGTGTATGCTGCTTTTACTTGCACTGTGCCCATGAGTCCCAATCAAGGCCATAGGGCCAAAATCAGGTTCTATGTAAATAGCCGTGGTTTCCAACCCCAAATGCTTCCAACCTAACTTAGAAAAAGTCTCAATGAATGAACGTAGCAAACAATCAGAAGGAAGGAAGGAGACGGGCAATGCTAAGATTATACTGTTATAGGCCTGATTCAAGTGCCACTCGAATCAGCAAAATAAAATGTGGACTGTGAAGGGCTGTCTTGTCAGGTGTTTGGACAATATTTAGCATCCTGGCTTGAACTAGTGGATGAAAATGCACTGATAATTAATAATAGGGTGGACCATAAGGATTAATGTGAAGGAGAAAGTTTTAACGAGCAGCAACAACCATCTTTCCCTCCGGCTAAATTGGTACCATGAATACCTTACAAAGCACAGACTGCAATGTTCGAAGGAACAGATGGGGGAGAACATTCCTAATGAAGCGTTCTGGGCCAACAGCAGTGCAGTGGTGATTTCACTTGGCACGAGGCGGAAATGTCACGCTCTGCACTGGGGCTGAGCAGGCCTGCCTCTGTCGGTTTTTTAAATGGAGTGTTTGTGACATACCCTGGCCATTGGCTTGGCCTGGGAAATTCCAACAATCCGCTCATTCATTCCTTGGCAGAGCGGTGTTTTTGGAAGAGGAAAGAACCTGGCACTGGGCTGGTTGGAGCCCATGTCTTTTGGCTTGTTTGTCTTGAAATACGTCCGTCCCACAAAGCCAGGCGGGCCATGTTTATTGCTGAGCTCAGATGAGGGAAGGGAAAAGGGACAAAGGTAGTGTCAGGTCAATTCTTCATCTTCCCTATTCTGATCCCCAATGTGCATTAGTGACAGCAGCCATTAAACCAGATCTGTGCTTCCTGCAAAATTCCCTTGCCTCTGGGGGCCAGAACTATATTTCTTAGTGCCTTTTCTGCTGGCAGAGCCAGTGCAAAAAGGAGTTAGTGTGATAATTCAATACATCCCTTGGGTTGGATTTTGAGAGGGAGAAGCTCTGTATTGTCCAAGATCAAACCCAAAATAAATCAGCTTCCTCGCCATTTCTGCTCCATTGAATTTTGTCCTGTCAGGGCTCACCTAGGAGCTGAATTTTGCAGGTGCCTCCTGTTTGTAGTGGGATGAGCTGGTGCCACTGGTTTCAGCACCCCTGCTTGCTGTGAGGAGACTGGGAGGGTGTTAGATCTTGGCCCGCATCCCAGTTTTGCGGCTTGGGCCCATCTTTGAAACGGGCTGGAGTAAAACAAGCTGCCAAGTGAGTACTGGGAGGATTTTTGTTTTCCGTTCTGTTAGAAAAGCACAATTCCATTCTTCAAGCTTCCAATTTTCCTCTCTGTGTGTATTTGCTAATCAATTTTGCAAGCTGCTGCTTGAAGAGGCTGGAAAGTGGAACTCTGGATCTTTTCCTTGAAACACGGCCAGGCTGATTTTGTGTGTAGTGGGCTGTAACTCCTGTTAGACCCCCATTGCAACCAGCTATTAAGTGCTGGGGACAGGGGGGAATAAAGAGCTTTGAGGGGCAGTTAATGGGATTTGGAGTCCTTTGTGCCTGGTTTGCTACTTAAAAGCCAGCCTTGGCCAGACACTGACTGCAAAGCTTTACCCAGAGCTACTCATGAGAGATGCAAGTTTTAGCCCATATCCTAGTGCAGTGGTTTTCAAATTTAGCGTCGGGTCCAGTACTGGGTCACAGACCCTCAGGCACTGGGTCATGGCACCCCCTGCAGCTGCCACCAAAAGACTGGAAAGTATTGCTCAAAGATGTAATTGTTGGGTCTCAGGCATAAATGATTTTTTCAAGTGGGTTCTGAGGAAAAATGTTTGAAAACCACTGGCCTAGTGGATGGACCAATAGATGGTTAAACATTGATGGTTAAACTGCTCCATCTATGGCACTTTACATCACCCTCATTACCATGTTATCTGAGCACCTTGCAATTTTAATGGATGTCGATGCAGAGTGGAAGTGATACTGTTCTTATTTTACAGATGGGGGCCAAGGCACAGGTTTTAAACATATTTAGTTCTCAATTGGCATCTTTAGGCAACTAAACAACATTGGAAAATCTGGTCAGGAGAGATTAAGTGACTTGTCTCAACTCAAGCAAGAGGTCAGGGGCAGAGTAGGGACTTGAACCCCTGATTCCTGAGACCTACATGACAGCCTTGACCATGAAAGCAGCTTCTCACTTTGGCAGATGTGCAGAGTGATGTCCTTGGAGTGAATGAAAGAAGGGTGGGTGTTCACTCTTGCTTGTATCACGGCACTCAGATCCTACCGAGTTGCATGGGAGACAAATAGAGATGCTGTCCATGATGCAAGGGAGGGCTGGTCTCCAAAAGGGATCTGTTTCCTTGTGGGGAGAAAGGTATGACAAACCCGAGGCTGGGTGAACTGTACTACTGCAGTCTCCTTTGCACCATGGGCCCCTTTGACTTAAACGATTCAAGCATAGTTCTCAACAAGATAGAGCGTAGTCCTTCCAGGATTGCAGTTGGCAGCTGTGTTCAAAACTCCAGCCACGCTATTCCGTGCCCTCCGTTCATTGTGCAATTTCACATCTGCCCTTGAAATCTGGTGGGTTTTGTCGCTGACTCCAGTGGGAACAGAGCTCGGCTAGAGCTGAGTGTTTTTGAAGATCCAACCGATCTCTTTTTCTCATAAGCATAAGCCCAGGCTGTCCTCATGAGTGAGGAGGCATGGGTGTCGATTAGAACGACTCCCCACCCGTGTTCCTGTGTGTGGGTGCTGAGCTGGTGGGTTACCTTCCCCTCCCGCTTGGACTGCTCTTCCACACCAAAGGGAGCCAACTTGATGGATTGCCCCTTTCTCTTAACTATATTGAGCCAAGGGTCTCCTAGCAGTTTCCCAGCTCTTATTACTCCAACTTAAATACTCAGTTAATCGAGCTGAGTGCTGAGTCTGTGGGGCCCATTCTCTGGGAAGGTTGATCTCTATCCACTTATGGAAATATGTGTCCATTATCTTTACCGTTTTGGTTACCATCTGATAGCCTAGGGCAGGGGTCTCAAACTCAAATCACCACGAGAGCTGCATGAGGACTAGTAGAGGGCCGCATAAAGACTAGAACATTAGCCCGAGGGCTGCACCACTGAAACCTTTTCATACAACAATATTGCAAATATTGGTAACAATAGTGTTGTTGCAGGCCACAGGAAATAGCATTAGTGGCCGCATGCGGCCAACAGGCCGTATGTTTGAGACCCATGGCCTAGGGTCACTCCCTAGGATTCATTACTTTGGAGCTGGAGCATAAAGATGAATGGGCTTGCAAATTTCCCATAGATAAAAGGGCCAAATTTTAGTCACAAGGATGCATGGGCTCAGGTTATCTTTTACTTCAGAGCACCTGGTTGCTCAAGAATCTCAAAGCCTTCCAGAGTTTGTCTGAACATTTCATTTGTCCAAAAGTTGTTCTGGAAACTTATTAGCCACCTGTTCCAAATGTTTCAGTCAGCCAGGCAAGGAGCAGAAACAAGCCCTTGTGATGTGTCAAGCCATGTGAATAACAGAAAAGATGATCTGGGCTGCACAGTTCAGCCCCCATGCAGGTCCTGATAATGGTTTGCCAGCGCTATTCAGATCTTTAATTTGATTTTTATTGATTATGTAAAACAAGCAAGGAGTCCCGTGGCATGTGTTCCATTGGAGTTTGTTGTTTGCAGTCGTGGCTCACAGCTCCTTGTGCCTTGGTCCTGTGCAAACAGGAAAAAGAAGACTGCGGCTGTCCGGAAGAGTTTATAAGCCTAAACAGTGGATATTATTCTAAACCCAGAGGTTGAGTCCGAGGTAGCGGCTGGATTTAGAAGTGAGGCTGAACGTTGCAAACAGTGACATTTCTTGTTACAAAGCTTAAAACAAGGGCAGTCCAGCCTCTAGCTACGGGCAAGAGGGATCAGTTGCTGTAGCCAAGGCAATAGTTGCTGCCAATGCTCATGGACAGTAGTGGACAACAGGTCAGATGAACTATGGGGCAAGGGACCAGCATTCCTCTGAAGTGTTTGGACCTGGGTTGTCCATGGTGGGAGGCTGGTTGTCAGGCTTGATAAAACTGTGGTTTGAGCACATCCCTTACTCAACCCCAGCAAGTTACAAGCAGGGAGCGGATTGAGAAGTTGGTTGTATTGGTCAGCATTCCATTCATTTCTTAAATGATTGACTTTACTGTTTTCCCTGCTTTCTGCCGCCAATTTGTCAGAGTAAGCCGAGCAAATAGAAAGAGAATTGTGGCTGCGGCAGGAATATGACAGCAATTAGAAAGGACCGTAAACGGTTCCTTACGTATGAAGCTGCTCATTGAAATTGACAAGCAGCCTTTTCTTCCTTTCCTCCCGCCGAATACAATGTAGCCTCTTTCAGTCTCATAAAGCCCATCACTTTCTCATTCCCGCCAAGGAGCCTGCACACTCAGATCAATATGTTCACAGGCTGAATGAGACCTTTCTCCCTGCTCTGAAGGGCTTGTGGATAGAATTAACACTGATTATGTCGCCGTCAAACTGTAATTTACAGACATATCATGAAGTCATGCTGGAATTCGGTTGTTGGATGCAATAGAAAAATAGCAGAGCTTCATCCAGCACAATGATATACTAGTTCATATCCCCTGTGTTATGTTTTTTATGCTTTTTGGTGTGACACTTGGTTATGATAAGGTACTGGGATGATTCACAGTCCATGTCGCCAAGTGGCATCATTTTGGACGAGTACCCCCAGGACCCAATAAGCAAGCCAACTTGTTTTAAGGTAGAACTTTAATACATTTATATGCAGGATGATATGACGTGGTTGTTTGGGATATCAGTAGATTGGAGAGGATGATCTAGGAGGTCTCTTCTGTCCTATGTACCTAATTCATAAGAACATGAGGATGATCTCATTGGGTCAGACCAATGGTCCATCTAGCCCAGGATCCTGTCTTCAGAGAGGGGCTAGTGCCAGATGCTTCAGATGAAATGAATAGAAGAGGACAATTATCACGTGATCCAGCCCTGGTCGTGCAGTCCCAGCATGTGGCAGTCAGAGATTTAGAGACACCAGAGCACGGGATTGCAGCCCTGAGCATCTCTGCTAACAGCCAGTTAGGGACTTATCCTCCATGGACTGATCTAATTTATTTTTGAAATTATATATGTTTTTGGCCCTCACAATCCCCTAGCAATGAGTTCCACAGGTTGACTATGAATTGTGGGAAGAAGGGTTCCTCTGAGTTTGTTAAACCTATTGCTTATTAATTTCATTAGGTGACTCCTGGTTCTTACTCTCAGACTTTAAGGTCAGAAGGGACCAATATTGATCAAGTAATC
The DNA here is from genome assembly GCA_007922195.1 of Podocnemis expansa. Taxonomy (NCBI): domain Eukaryota; kingdom Metazoa; phylum Chordata; order Testudines; family Podocnemididae; genus Podocnemis; species Podocnemis expansa. The sequence goes on from ML682065.1 coordinate 3,987,223, forward strand.
TGACCTCTGCACAATTCAGGCCCCAGACCTCACCCACCCACTCCTGCGATAAATCTCTGACCGGGTTATTAAAGTCCTCAAATCATGGTTTAAAGACTTTAAGGTACAGAGCATCCACTAGCAAATGAGCTGTGCCTCACACTACCGAGGAAAGTGAAAACCCCCCAGATTCTCTGCCAATCTGCCCTGAAGGAAAATTCCTTTCTGATCCCAAACACCATGATCTGCTATACCCTGAGCATGAAGCGAGACTCAGTAGTTAGACATCCAGAAAAAAATTTTCTATAGTAATTCAGAGCCCACCCCTTCTAATGTGCTGCCACAGGCCATTGGGCATATTTACTCCTAGTAGTCAAAGATCTGTCAGTTGCCAAATTAGGCTGTCCCCTCATATCATTCCCACCATAAACTTATCAAACTCAGTTTTGAAGCTAGCTAGGGTTTTTTGCCCCCACTTGCATTATGTAACAGCAAAAATAACACCTTCCTGTCCCTTTTCACTGCTCCATTCATGATTTTATAAACTTCTATCATATCTCCTCAATTCATCTCTTTGAACAGCCCCAGTGTTTTTAATCTCTCCATATATGAAAGCTATTCCATATGTTGCCTTGCATCTTGTAGAGTCTTTTACTCTGGTATGAAGCGAGGGGGAATTTCTACCAAATCAGAACAGTCTTGTTTTGCAACTCACTGTACTCGTGTCAAAAACTAGACAAGGTGCAGTGCAGTGATGAGCTGGGCAGCCAGCATTTCAGATGGGTCTACAAACACCCTCATTGCTGGCACCTGGACGCAGGGCTGTAACTACCTATTACGGTGTCTGGGGCAAGCAGCCCCAAAGGCACCCTCTCCCCGGTCCAGGTCCTGATCTGGCATGGGGCCCAATCTGTGCCCACCCACCACCAGTAAGTGGCGGGGAGCCAGATCTGGTCCCAGCTGACTTCTGGCAGCGGCTGGGGATGGATCCGGCTCCCTGCCGCCACTGGGGCAGCAGAGAACCAGATTTATTTGCAGTCACAACCAGAAGGTGACTGTGAGTCCCAGGCAGAGCCAGAAGCTGGGGTGGCACCAGAAGGCTCCCACACTGAATTTTAGAGGGTTGCAGGGGACTGATCCAGCTTCCCGCAGCGGCGGGGAACCAGAGCTGTCAGCAGCCACTGCGGGAAGGCAGCGGAGAGCCCCCGATGGAGCTGGAAGCCATAGCTTCCAGTAGTGAATTTTAGGGGGGGCGGGTGCAAGCCCCAGGTGGGGCCAGAAGCTACAGCAATGTTAGAGGGCATGGGGGAGAGATCCGGCTCCCTGTGGCAGCTGAGGACTGATCCGGCTCCTTGGGGGTGGCGAGGAGTTGGATCCGTCCCCAGCCACCACGGGAAGCCAGATCCATCCCCTGTGCCTTCTAAAATTCGGTGCCTGGGACTTTGCCCCACTTGCTGTGGTCTAGTTACAGCCCTGCCTGTACATCTGAGCGAGAACTCGGCCTCCATACAGAGCGCTAATCACCAGAGCTGTCCTTGGGAGGGGACGGGGGGGGGGACAGAGAGGGATGACTGCCCTGGACCTCGCGGTTCTGTGGGCCCTGCAATGTCCTGCTGTGAGCAGGGCAGCGTAGGGCCTGCACCGCTATCCCCTCTCCACTGCCGAACTGACCCACACCGCCATCCCACTGTTTTTGGCCACCTTGGCAGGAAACCGAAGGCAGCAGGGCAGGAGTGCAGCACTTGGCTGCTGGGCCATCTGTCCCCATCCTTAGGGTGAAACAGCCAGCCCAGGGGCAGGGTGGTCCAGCCTAGAGGCTGGGCTCTGCTCTCCCTCCCCATCCCTAAGCTGGCTGTTCCAGCCTGGGGGCAGGGTATGAGAGCAGATCCTGGCCTCTGGGCTGGTGCACCCCATGCCTCAGTGTGGGTGGGAGTGGGGGGCCCCCCACAAGCTGAATGGCCCAATTCTGCACCCGTTGCTCCAGGCACCACTCATTTTAAGGGGGCGTTCCAGTCGGGATGCACCCCAGGTGCCAGAATTCCTAGTTCCAGTGCTGCCTCCCAAGCACCCCAGTGTCTGGAGCAGTGGTTCTCAACATTTTTTTGCAGGTTGCAACAGAGTTGGTGGCATATCGTGATCCTACAGGATACGCCAGCCCATCTCCCCCAGGCCAAATCCAGTCATTTCTCTGGTTCTCAGTGACACACTTACCATCGTGTGCTGACACAGTAATGTGCCCCACAGTGGTTGAGAACCACTGGTCTAGAGATTGAAACCTAGTGCAGATGTGTTCTCTTCTGTGGCTTTGGGTTAGTAATTAGGGTTGGTAGAGATCCTGTTTGAACAGCTGGCCATTTAGGGCTCTTTGGGAGATCAAGTGCCAGCTAAGATATATATGTGAGACCAATGGGACAGTAACAGACGGAAGAGTCCCCAGCACTTTATGCAGTGATTTCACCACTCATATGCCAGACATTTATTGGGTGAAATTTATTTTTTATGACTAGAAATGAGGGTCCATTGTGTTAAACATTGTATAAACATAGAGTAAGAGGCAGGCTCCGACTCAGAGTTTACAGTCTAAGCCTGGTATACATGGACAGTGGCATTGACAGGCAATACACAAGCTACATACTGAAACTTGTATATCTCCCATTGACTTACTAACGTTCCTTTAGCACTGCATCTTTGCTGCACTGAGTTGACAGAAACACCCTTTGGTTAGCGTGCCATTCCTCTTTTCAGGGGCATGGAGTTACCTTGTCAGCTGGAGGGCACTTCCAGGATCAATTATATGGGTCTTTGCTGCCCACTCAATAGATCCATGGAGCCCAATGCAGCCCCAGAAGGGTAGATATACACTAAGTTGTCTAAGAAGATGAAGGGGAAAAGGCTACAAGTGGAGTGACCCATGTGCTGGTTTGCATTCATCATGTTAGTCAAATTCTTTGGCCTGGGCTGGGTAGCAGGTCAGCCCAGATGTTCATAATGGTCCTTTCTGGCCTTTAGATCTGAGACTGTGCAAATTTGCCAAGATCCCACTGATATCATGACTACAAAGGGATGGTTAAGAGGTGACTTGACTCGATCACAGTCTACAAGTACCTGCTTTGGGAATAGAATTGTGCTAATAGAGGTTTCTGCTGTATTCATACAGAGGGAACAGATGGGCCAATGGTGTTTATATAATTACTCACTGCCACATATTAAACAACAATGACCTCAGCCTGCTCAGCATCAAGAGAAATGCTCCATTAAAAATCCTCTTATTGAAGATACAGAAAAGAAGGAAAAACAGTGACAGCATTTGAAATCTAAAGTATTAGGGTATGTCCACACACAGCTTTTAAATTGAAATAACTCTGATTAGTTTGATTTAAACAAGGTTAGATCCACATGATGTTTTCTTATATTGAAATGACGAGCTCTGACATTTCACTATAAGGAAAATCATATCGATATAATAAAACCTAGTTTTATATCGATGACAGTTAAATTGCAACTGTTATGTCAATATAAAACTGTATAGACATGTTATATCAATTTAACAGTTAGATCAGTTTAAACTCTGGTCTGAGCTTCCTCCCTGGCCAGTGGGGCGGAGGGGAGAGGGTGGAAGGGACCTCCTATCTGGCTCCCAGCCTGCTAGCCAGGCGGTGGGGAAGGGATCCCTGTGCCCCCAGCTCCCCCCTTGTTAGCTGGCTAGCAGGGAAAGGGACCCCTGCACACCCATCTCCCGGCATGCTGGCCAGGTGGTGGGGGAAGAGAACCGCACATGCCTGGCTTCCCTAGCCCTAGTGGGCCAGTGAGAAAAGAGACCTCTGCACACCCAGCTTTCCTGTGCTGGCCAGGCAGTGAGGGAAGGTCCCTGCACCGTCCAGCTTCCCCATTCTGGCTGGGCAGCGGGGAAGGTATCCCAGCATGCTTGGCTTCCTCCCCACTGGCTGGGTGGCAGGGAAGGGACCCCACATGCCCGGTTTTCCCAGCCCTTGCTGGGCAGCAAGGAAAAGCACACTGCATGCCCGGCTCCCTGCAAGCAAGCCGGGCAGTGAGGAGAGGGACCCCCCATGCCCTGCTTTTAGAGTACTGGCTGGGTAGTGAGGAGAAGAGTCCCCACACCTGGCTGCAGGCGTGCTTGCCGGTGTCAGGGGAAGGGACCCCTGAGTTGGCTCGACCCGCACTAACCGGGCTGCGGGGAATGCACCCCTGGCTCTCAGCGCGCTCGCCAGGTGGCGGGGGAGAGAGGACCTTTGTGCCTGGGTTTTGGAGTGCTTCCCCACTCAGCAAATGCTGGGTGCTGGGGTCCTTTCTCCCCCATGCTAGTCTGATCCCAAGGCTGCAGCCAGTCTGGGGGGATGTCTTCCACCTGTTGGGTTCAGGGACCCCAGGGCCGGTGGGGGATGTTTTTCCCCTGCCATTGGCTCTCCTGGGGAGAGCCAGGCAGAGAGGAATGGGTAGCAACATGGCCCTGCCCGGGGGCTAGGTAGCCACACCTTCCTAGGTGCCCCTCTCCTAAATCAAACTAGCAAGTCCTGTCCCTGAATATGCTAGTTCAATTTGGGGTTTTTGGTTTGGACTTGTTAAATCCGTTTAACTTGAATTGATTTAATGATTTTTACAGTGGTTCAGTTAGATTGTTTTAAGTTAAATCAATTTAACTGCCTCTGTGTGGACACAGACTTAGAGTTTTCCTTTAATAACACCCTTTGTTCCCCTTAGGTGGAGAGTTTTTTGGAAAACTTGTTTGTTCCAGTAGCAAACTTTTCTCTTCTCTTTCCCTGTGGAGCCCAAAAGGGAATGATAGGTAGATATCATCTTCTGGCGGACAGTCTAGATGGGTGAAGAACTGTCACATCTTCCCCAGTAACTCTGAAGTGTGTTACTGCTTTGCTGTTGTAGCTTTCTGCCTTGGATACCCCCAGTGAACAAGACACATGCTTTTCATGTCAGTGTTTATTGGGCAGCTCCAGTAGAAGACTCTGGATGGAGGAGCCAGCAGCAATACCAGATGCTTGCAATGATCTCCACCAGCTTTGGTTAACAACTAGTAATGTAACTCCATGGTCTCTCCAGCCCTGAATCACCTCAAAAATGCATCTGTTTTTCCAGCCCTTTCCTGGAACAATCTGAGAAATGTTAAAGTTCGTTGCTCACTTAAAGTGTAACTATCCAAGAGTTTGTTACTTTAACTGGAGTTACCAAACAGTTTGGTTCAAATGCAGCACTGGCTTTGTCTAGATTAAAAATAAAACATGTCTGTCTAATGCCAAAGAGAGGGGTTTTAATATAAGTACACATATATGGATTAAAGCAAGCAGTGGTTACAAGAGAAGTAAATCATTCAAGGTAACACGCTATCCATCTGTCTCCATCAAGATGACTGGCCAAGCTCCTCAGTCAGGGTCTATCCCACAAAGTCTAAGGACTGGTACCTTTGTCATCTTACATGAAAGAGATAATTTGGAAGTCTGTCACCCTCACTTTTATAGTCCACTGACTCTTTGAAATGGATTCTTCTGAAGGATGTTTCCAGATAAAGGCTATTTCCAGTTGTGAGGAAAGCAAGATGGAATCTGTCTTTAAGGAAGTGTCTTGCTGTTTCATCCCCCACTGGGCATTTGTCAGCTCAAATGCAAATTGTTTAGCTCTTGTTCTTTCCATTGGAACCGAATGAACATTAGACAAGTGATTGCCAGTTGGCTCCCCTGCCATGATAGTGTGTGGTTTGTCTCTCCATCCCCTTGTTAGCTTGAAGGGTCTGTTTATGTGATACATAACTACATTCTCATTGTCTTTGAAAGTATTTCAGAAGTAACTCAAGGCGGCAAAACCACATTCCTTTGTTTAGAGTGGACTAAGTCTTGCTTGGCTGGCAAACATATTTTAAAAATGATCATTTCAGTCTTTAGCCATAAGTTTGCATACTTTGTTTGTACCTACATTATGTGACAATCTAAAGAGCCAGTGAGTCATGAGCTTTTCATTGACACTTTGCATGTAATTTGGATACATTTTGTGGCATAGAAGAACTGAAACACACTTGAATTGATAAGCCAGCTAAAGTTCTTTACAGCATTATCTGAGTGCCCCTTGCCCTCTGCCCTTGGGCTGTTCTTAATGTCACAGTGAAATAGCCCATTCCCTCATTATTTTTCTCCGCTGATTGGCCCAATTTCTAGCATGCTAGTTTTGGCCCATTGTTTTCCATTCCCACGCCTCTCTTGTTCATCAGGCGTGATCTTAATACAGTTCTGGAATTGTATCACGGCCTTTTTGTTTGCACCAATTCAATCTGTCTTTCCCTTTTGTAACTTTTCCCATCAATGTTTGTTGCTACAGGCTATTGTGAACTTTTTACTCATTTCTCACAGTTGGGCTCACAATTAGGTGAATTTGTAGGCCCAATTATCACAACAGTTGTTCAGTTTAGCTGAAAAAAAACTACAACAATTATCCAACGACTAGAAGTTGAAGCTAGGCAAATTCAGACTGGAAATAATGCACCAATTTTTAACAGTGAGGCAAATTTCAAGATACGAGAGACATTAAAACACATAAGGAGTCCCGTGGCACTTAAAGGCTAACAAATTTATTTATCGCATGAGCTTTCATGGGAGAAAAATCCCACTTTGTCAGATGCTTCACCCATGAAAGCTCATGTTATAAATTAATTTGTTAGCTTTTAAGTGTCATGGGACTCCTTGCTTATTTTGCTGAGCTATACTAACACAGCTGCCCCTTTGTAACAAGAGAAATTAAAAAATTCCATCCAGTGGGAAATGCTGACATTTAAATGATTGTTTGTGTCCCAAATCAGAGTTGCATTTTAGGACCCTCATCCTCTATTAGAGTGCAAGCTTTATGGCCAGGCTACATCTCCATCATGCACATAGAGTCACACGACTCCCATGCTGTACCACACAGCTTGTTGGGATAGCTGTGTCAGCCAACTGGGACAAGAGTAGTCTAGCCTAGGGATCAGAGTGGGCATCAGGAACCAAGAACTAGGATCAGAGCTGGAGTCAGTAGCTGCAGTTGAGGGTCAAGCCAAAGTCAGTGGTCAGAAGTCAAAATCACAGGTTTAAGCTAGAAGTCAGAAACCGAGGCAGGCAGGGTATCAGGCAAGGATGGGTTCAGGGCAGAGACAAGACAGAGGCAGGACTGATACAAAGGGGGAGCAGCAGAAATAAGGTAGCACAGAAGCAGGTATGAGCCCTGAGCAACTAAGAACTGGCAGCTATCGCTGCCTTAAGAGCCAGTCTTCTGTCCCCTGGAAGCCAAGCTGGTAGCATGGCTACTCAGGCAGCCTGTTGCTGGTCAGCTGTCATGTTGAGGCAGTCTGACTAGCTCTCCTGGCAGGTGATCACAAAACTTGAGGCTAGCAGTTCCTTTAGCCCAGGGGTCTCAAACATGCAGCCCATGGGCTGCATGTGGCCCCTAAAGCCATTTCCTGCGGCCCACAATGACACGATCATTACTGATATTTGCAGTATCATTGTATTGAACTTTTTCGGTGGTGTGGCCCTTGGGCTAACGTACTAATCTTCATGGTGGCCCTCTACTAGTCCTCATGCGGCCCTCACGGTGATTGGAGTTTGAGACCCCTGCTTTAGCCTGACCTCTTGGATCTCCCAGGCCACCAGACAGCATCTGCGCATACAGGAGCTTGGAGGCTGGCGCTACCAAATCTCCTAAAGCCACAGGGCTCTAGTAGGACAGCATAGGTTAGTATTGACTTTTTGGAGCATTGCAGATCACTTCAGCAAATCCTGTCAGGGGTCAGATTGGCCTGAAATTAAATTTTTCATTTTGATTCCCAGCACAATCAAAACTCTCCCACAGAAAAGTTGGATTGTGTCAGAAACTGCATATCCCAGAGAACAATCATGCTGGCAGAAACTTTCTAGCCAGCTACAGTAATTAACAATTGAAACAACTTAGCAAGGATAGCCGTGGATTGTCCATCCCTGGAAACTTGTACATTGAGGTTGGATGCTTTCCTAAGTAAGAAGTTCTAGTTCAACCACAGCTATTGTACTTCAGGAAAGAATTACTGCAGGGAAGTCCTCTGGCTTGTCATACACAGGAGGCCCAGCGGGACTGTCACAGAGTCCCTTCTGGCCTTATTATCTAGAATGGGAGACTGTCAGTGCTACAAAGCTGGAGATGTGATTTCCAGCTAATGCAGATGTAACCGTACTAGATCCCAGGTGTTGCTAATGTTTTGGCTCTTCTGTGTGGCCAGCCACAAGCCATTACCCTGGCCGGCTTCAGCTCCACTTTCAGCAAGTCCATCCCTTTGGACTTTACCTATTAGAATGATGGAAAATTAGGGTTGGCGGGGCCATCAGGAGGTATCTAATCCAACCTCTTGCTCAAAGCAGGACTGACCCCATCTAATCATCCCAGACAGGCCTTTGTCAAGTCTCACCTTAAAAAGCTCTAAGTATGGAGTTTCTACCACCTCTCTAGGTAACCAATTCCAGTGCTTCACCACCCGCCTAGTGGAAAAAAAAGTTTCCCTAATACCCAACTTAGACCTCCCCCACTGCAACTTGAGACCATTACTCTTAGTTTTGTCACCTGCCGCCACTGAGAACAGCCTAGCTCCATCCTCTCTGGAACCCCCTTCAAATAGTTAAAGGCTGCTTTCAAATCCCTACTCACTCATCTCTTCTGCAGCCTTAACAAACCTTGTTTTCTCAGTCTTTTCTCTTAAGATAGGTGCTCCAGCCCCCTCATAATTTTTGTTGTACCCTGATGGGCTCTTTCTAATTTGTTCACGTCCTTCTTGCAGCAGGGGGCCCAAACCTGGGCTCAATACTCTAGATGGGGTCCCACCAGTGCCGAGGAGAGGTGAACAATCATTTCTCTTGATCGCTGGCACTGCTTCTACTAATGAAATTCATTCATCCTATTTGTGTCCTGAGCACCAGTGGTTGTATGAAGCTAGCAGACAATACTATAGGGATCATTGGGCATAAATACAATAGAGAGAAGGCGCCTTATCTGCCTCAGTGAGCAACGTGGTCTATGAGTCTGAGCTGCTGGACTTTGAAACTGATGGGGGTCCTTCCATTGGTTTCAGAGGGGTTTGGTTCAAGCCCTTAGGACAAATTCTGCTTTGAGGAAGACAAGAGGTCAAATTCTGCTCTCTGTTACACAGGTGTAACCCCAAAGTAACCCTACTGATGATGAGCTGTTACTCCTGCTTTACATCAGTGGAGCCAAGAGCAGAGTTTTGCCCAGGGGACTGGCTAATGGGGAATTCCCAAAGCAGCCAGGATGTTTCATGGAGTTGGCTCTCCCTCGGGTGGATTAACTCTGAAGTGTTTTGCAGCAAAGGTGAATTTGGATGAGAAGAACACCTTGTACCTGACTCCAGACCTAACTGTTCAAGGAATTTTGCTACCTCAGCTCTGCGCCTTGCAGGATTGGACCCATTCACCATAGGCTCTAATTCATCAAAGCATGTGCTTAAATCCTTCCCTGTTCAGAAAGACAAGTAAGCATGTATTTACATACTTAGCTGAATCAGGGCCTTTGAGAGGAGCCTGAAGCAATCCTTCTAAACTAAGCTCTTCCAAATTTCAGGGCTGCCTGGATCTGAGGCCTCACCTAGCGCTTTTCTCCTGGCAGGAATTCAGAAGTGATTTTTTTTTTCTGGTTTTTGTCCAGCCAAGGTGGAAATCTCTCAAAAGCAGCAGATGTGCAAGCTTTTTGTCCAGAAACCCTGGAAAACCAGCTGGTTTGATGAGAACTCTATTTGAAACCCCATCACTACTGGCAGGGATGTTGCTCCCCTGAAAAAGGGGTCCTCCCTCCTGCCGTCTGGCCCTGACCCTGGGGCCCCATCTGGAGCCAGGGCCCGATCCAGCCTTAGCCGCTGCTGGCCAGCTGATGGCAAACCGCCCCGGCTCGGATCCGTCTCCTGCTCTTTGCCATTGGCCAGCAGGCAGTGGCTGGAGCCCGATGGGGCCTATCCACAGCTGCTCGCTGGCTGGCAATGGCAGGAGCTGGATCTGAGCCTGGGCCAACAGCTGCTGGCCAGCAGCAGGCAGCCCAGGTGGGCCCGATCTAGCTGGAACCAGTTCAGGGCCACCAGCCGCAGGATCTGGATCCAAGTCCGCCAGGGGCAAGCGGCCCAGGCTCAGAGCCAGCTCCTGCCACTGCTGGCCAGCGGCCAGCAACCGTGACAGGCCTGATCTGGCCCCAGCTGCTGCTGGGGCTTGGCTGGAGATGTGGGGGGACTGCAGCCCTTCAGGCCCTATGGCAGTGATGCCCCTGACTACTGGTGCTGTCAGTTTTGAACCTGTGATGGGATGTTACATGGGATGGGGTCTGAGCTACTATAGAGAATCCTTTCCGGGTGAGCGGGTAGTGAGTCTTGCCCGCATGCGCGGTGTTTAGCGCGGGGGTGGTGAAACTTGTGGAACTCAAGAGCCACATGAGTTGATTAGTAAATCTTTGACAGCCATGCTTCTCCCCACCATCCCCAACCATGCCACGCTTCTCCCTGCTGTCCTCCCTAACCCCCAGGCCCTAATGCTGGCTCCCCTGAGCCATCCCTCCCTAGGAGCCCCTTACCTGGATGCTCTGCCAGCTAAGCACAGGCTGGGGCTTCCCCCTGAGCATGCTCAGGGCGGGAGATTTAAAACTCTTAGGCTGGGGCTACTTTCTTCCCCAAGCTGCACTTCTTCATTCAAAAGCCACAGGTGGCTCCTGAGCTGGAGTTTGGCCATGCCTGGTTTAGCTGATTACCAAATTTGGAATTGGGCAGGAATTTTCCCCCAGAGCAGATTGGCAGAGGCTTGTTTGCGGGTCACCCATTTCTGCAGTATGGGATAAGGTTCACTCACTGGGGGATTCTTTGTACCTTGAAGTCTTTAAGTTGTGATTTGTGGACTTCAGTAACTCCGTCATGGGATCATGCAAGAGAGGGTAGGTGTGGTTCTGTGCTCTACATTGTTCAACTGGTCAGACTAGATGATCACAATGGTCCCTTCTGACCTCAGAGTCTATGAATTTAAGATCGATGAAAACCCTAACCCTGAATCTGCTCCAGCACTGGACCAGATAAATGACCCTTTGGCTGGGTTTCTTGGAGCATTGACTCCATTCGCACAGGCAGCAGCTTGGGCCACATTCCACAGGGAGCCCTACAACAGTGTCTGAAATATTCACTGGCCTTTAGAAAAACTGGAGACGCCCAGGGAAAGGATCTATGGCCAGACAAATAGGATTTGTCATGGTGTGACATTTTACTGTCTCTGACAGACCATTGCAAGCCCTGTGACTCACCAAGTGAACCCGTCTTGGGCATTTTGATTGCCTACTTCTCTTTTGTCTCTGGGCTGTTTTTTTGACTGGTGGTTTTATTGTTAATGGGAGCAGGCTTTTAAGTGGAATCTCCCTCCCCTTTGACTAAGATATTGCTGTGGTTAAGTGTCAGCACACAAAATGCACTGTGGGTAACAGGGACATCAGAGACGGCTGTGGGTCAGCCCCTGCCAGGCAAAAGGAGACAGCATCTATTTCAATGATCGGGGGTCTGGGGAGCTTGGTATAGGTCATAGAGCCTCTGAGTGGCAAGTCCATCTTAGACCATGTCTGGCAGATAAAGAACTGATCACAGAACTAAAAATCACTAGCAGTGCATGTAGAAATGATTGTACCTTGGTCCCATTTGTTGTGTGCAAACAGACTAAATTCCAGACCAGTAATATAGATACTTGATGCTTTAAAAGGGCCAATTTAACAATGCTGAAAAACAGTTGAGAGCCAGATCAACTGGGAGGAAGAATGTAATCAGAAAAATGTGAAGAGCAATTGGGAGTTGCTTAAGAACACTTTCCAAATGCCCCAAAAAGCCATTATTAAGGGAAAAGGCTATATTGGTTAAGAAATCAACCTGGTTTAGAAGGGAAGTGTAGACAGCTATAAAAAAAAACCCTAATATGTAAGAAATGGAAGAAAGGGGAAATTGATAGTAATGAATATAAACCAGAAGCTAGGAACTGCAGAAAATTGATAAGGGAAGCAAAGGGACATAAGGATAATTCAGTGCCCAGTGGGCTCAAGGAAAATCTTGAAAAAGATATCAGGAACCTAATAATTATTGTTCTATCCTGAGATGGGGATGACAGAGTTATTAATGTAGAAAGGGCAGAAGCGTTAAATAAATGTTGTCTGTGTCGAGCTGTCCTGAATGGGCTCGAGAACAAGAAGTTCAGTTTCCAGGGCAGTGAATATTTGATCCCAGAGTAAGACCAGACAGAGCACGATCAGCTTCCTTGTTCCTCCAGGGGAAAACAAGCCGCACCAGACCCGTTCTTGGCAGAGATCACCTTCTGCTCTTACAAGCCCAGCTGTTTTAGCCAGGATTGTAACTCTACCCCTCCCCACTCTTACCTGTCCTTGGAGACTGCTCAGTCCCTTGAGCTCTGACCCATACAGCTATCTCATACAAAGGAGTAAGAAGTTGGTAAGGTACTTTTGCATGGGCCCTCAGGAAGTCGGACCTTATTTTGATATGAATAGAACTTTTCATCAGTAGTTCCTAAAACTCTTTACAAAGAAGACCAGTATCACTAATTGTATAGACATAGTCCAAGAAAACAGGAGGGCACATACAGCCTGCCACTCGCAGGGGTACATTATACACAGAACATGTCTCAATGTGTCCCCCACTGTCTTTCACCAAAACCCCTTTTCTTTTCACCCCTCATTTCTGTACCAGAAGATGGGAAAAATCTAGTCAGGATTCTGTCCGGCTGTGTCTGTGCTGTAAATTGTCCATATATCAAAGATACTGTCTACATGTAGCATTAAATGTTGCCAGTAAAAATATAATGCAAGAAAAAAGTAGTAGCTTGTGAGGAAGAATGAATAATCTCTGTGAAATATTGAGCCTGTAAAAAGTAACATTTTCCCTTCTGAATGGAGTGCTGGTATTTCTGACTTTCATTTGCATAAATCAACAATAAAAAATGTAACGATAACAAAGATCCGCTTCTGCTGTTGAAGGAAGGAAGGGTAAACACATGCCAAGTGGGTTGGTGTCTGGGGGACTGATGGAGTGACTCGTTCTCATGTGAGTAATCTTCGCTCATGCAACTGGACCATTGACTGGGCCCCACTGAGAGGCTGATATTGTTGATTGGCGAACCAGTTTTAAAATGGTGCGACACTTTAAAAACAGAAGCTGTTGTGGTTTTTTAAAATGTCAATTTTATTGAAATATAGCAACCAGTTCTAGGCTGGTCAAAACATAGGAAAAAATATGGATGAAATTTTTCTGTGGGGAAGGAGGATGTTACTTTTGAATTTCCAGTCAAATCTCATGTTGTCAAACCACACTTGAAATATTTCCCACAGCTCTCATTCCAAGCCTGAGGGATGGAGCACTGAAAAAGGTAACAGGAAACCTGGGGTCTTTTATCACCTCTGCCAATAGGCCGGTGAGGAAGGTACTTCACTGCTCTGTGCCTCAGTCCTCCCACCAGTAGAATGGGAGCAATGATACCGTACTCTTTGTAAAGCACTTTGAGCTCTACGTTGTGAAGTGCTATGTAAAAGCGAATAATTGATGACAATAAAGGAAAGAACATGGGGCTAAAGTCCAAAACTTGGTTTTTCTCATTGAGATGAGATCTGAGTGATGTTGATAGAGCTTATTTACCTATGTCTTGGGAGTGGGAGGTCTCACAGTACGTGGTGCTGGCCCTTTACTATTTTTCCTGCGGGCACAGAACTGAGTGTCTTGTGTACACTTAACTTGGTGTCAGTCAATGGAGTTCACCCCGCTCCATAAGAAAGCCATGTAAAACAGAAATTAATTTTAAAGGGCCAGCACCAATGCTATAAACTGGGAGCAAAGTGTATTCCTAGTCCAAATTAAAAAATAAAGATCCAAGGACATGCAGCAGCTGGTACATTTATGAAGGATAGTATGTGCATCTGATGGTGGACTCACTCAACTATGCAAGCATAAGAGGCCACTTTTAATTTTCCATGCAACTTCATGCTTTGTGTCACAGTCAAACTGGTCAAACTGCATGGCTCGTGCACTAACTATGTCACTGTGTCCATGTTGTGGCAAGATCCTTGCATGCTGCTTCAATTAAATCCTGAATTACTCCTCCTTGCTCCTTGACTCCAGATTGAAGTCAGTGGCAAAACTGTCATTGGTTTAAACAGGGCCAGGGTGTTTTCTTAATGAAGCTTTATTAACACTGTATGTGCCAGTCCTTGTACAGAGGTGGGCACAAACAGCACCCAGGATATGCTCTTCTTTCAGATAGCTCAGCCCTAACACCAATGCCCACTTCTCAGGAAGCGATCCTGCCACAAGTATTTACTCAGGTTAAAGTGTCTACGGTAGAGGGTAAACGCCCGTGTTTGCAGCAGTGGCTCCAAAGACCCTGCTTTCCAGAACTAATGACAATGCAGCATTTCTTCAAACGTGGTATGCTGCTTGCACAAAAAGCCCTTTTAAAACAATGTGTAACAACACCCTCTGAAGACTCCTGCTATAACAATATATTGGGTTTCAAACTTTTCCATTCTGGGACCCTGTTCCCATCTATCTTGGGCCTCATTCCGATATAGCAGTGTGAAAAAGGCAGAGTCATCCAAGAGTCTCGGTCTTCCATATGGTCATAACCTGCAGAATGAGAATCCCTCGCTAATATAGCTCACCGTTGGGCTCCTGGTTTGCAACTGGGCTGGACAAAGGATTAGAAGACATGCTACAGAGAGCAGAACCGACATGTAGAGCATGGACTAAATGCCCATTTATAGTTTTGTCTGTAACTTCCGTAACTCTTTGCCTCAGAGCACCCTTAATCTAAATGGGGACCAAATAGTGACATCCTCTGCAGAGTAGAAGTGGACACCTTAGACCTTCCTCTCCACAGCTTTGCACTTTCTGTAATCATTTGTATTCACTGCATGCAGGTGCAAACTGCTGTCAGTACTGTGAGCAAGTGAAACATTTTCATTGGGGATCTTTTTATCCACTTTGCACAGGTGTAAATGATAATGTAAAGTGAGACTCAGGCCCCATGGAATCATTACGGGCCAGATGCTGGTCTCCTTTACAAGTGGATTTAAATCAGGAGTAACGGTAACTTCACTGAAGTCAGTGGAGTTATGTCTACATAACACTCGTGTGAGATCAGAATATGGTCTTTTAAGTGCAATGCAAAGTGCTTCCATGTTTTCCCTCCTCTGTTTCCCACATTCCCTTTTTCTTCCCCTGAAGAAGCTGCTGATTATAATTACAGTGCAGGCTGAGTTGGAAGCTTAGGGGGGCAAGACTTTCTATTTTTGTTCTTAGTGCATTGTCATATAAAATTACATGGATTTTTTGTTGTTCATGCATTGAATATATTTGATATTTAAATCCAGAAGTATTTACAGTGGACGGGGTCTGTGTCGGGAGGGGAGAGGCTGTCTTTTTATATTGCAGTGAATTTTTCTTTTTTAAATTTTCTTTTCTTTAATTAGGCAGTTGACGAATAAATCATGGCGTTACAATGAAGGGCCCTCTTCTGTCATTCTTATGCACGGTGAGTAGCAACTTGCTCTTTCTGTAGTGCCATTGAAATTAAACCCACTGTCATCTTTAGGGCTCTTAAGTGCCTAGCAGACTTAAGAGATTTGGTTCTGCCATGAGTGCAGGGGACTGGATTCGATGACCTCTCATGATGCCTTCCAGTATCTATGATTCTGCGATTCTAAAAAGGACACCTGCCATCAAGCGGGGACATAGCTCACCTTTTGTCTCAGTTATCATTTCCTACAAGATATTTCCATCAGCTCTTCTTGGGTTCCTCTAGAGTCTAGGTCTCACCAGGGCCTTCTAAAGGGCCCTCAATCTCCCACGTACCATTGATTTGGTTTTCATTGTTCTGTCTGATATAGCCAGTAAGGACCAGCAATGGTGACCGCAGAGTGAGTCTCTCCATCCAGGGCCAAAGCCAGGCACCAAGAGCTCCAGGGAGTGTAATCAGGGCAGTTCTGCTGTTCAAAGAAGTGGAGTGAATCCCCTGTGGCTGTGCAGCGTGGAGGCACAGCTCCTTGCAGATGTTTTTGCTCAGCCATGCATGGAGCTGGGCACAAATGGGGCAAAGAGGGGCCCAGACCTCCACAGAAGGTGGAGACGTAGTGTTCAGGGCTGTACGTAGCTCACAACCTACTTTGCAACTTCCCTGGGGGATTTCTCCCTGCTTCCTCTTGCATCCAGTGAGTGACTAGCCCAGTTACTTGGGGAGGGAACTGTGGGTCACATTCAGCCTTGGCTTGTGCCAGAAGAGAAACATTTTCCTCATGCACCTTCATTTGGGGTCACACTGCGCAGCTGCATTCCCGGCCATCATCCCAGTGAAAGCTCTGATGGTTTCTTTGGGAATGGTGGGTGCTCGGCATCTCTCACACTCAGTCCCTGGGAGAGCTGGGACCACCACAGTGGAGGCATCCAAAGTTAAATGCTGTTTTCAGAGCCCAGGTGAGCTTGGTGAGGCCATGCAGGGAGGCAGTAGGCCTTCCAGGGTCTAATTGAAGGGTCCAGGAGGATGACACCTCTGAGGAGGGACGGGTCCTGGAACAGCCAGGAGGGAGGCAGTGAAGTGGGAGAGCAGATGCTGGGGTGGTTTGTGGCCAAAGAAAGATGGGTTGTATTTGGGTATTCACTGAAGCCACCGTAGTAGGGAGGAAGGGAGAGAGTATGAGTGCTAAGAGGGCAAGACAGCTGTGGGGAGAGGATGGGCTTGGCAGTTGAGATGGTTGCGGGAAGCACCAGAAAGTGAAGAATGTGATTACATCCAAGGTTAACAGGAGAGCTGGGTAAAACCAAGGCCTCCCTGCCAGCCCTATGTTCCATTGCCTTGCATGGGAGCTTCCAAACTGCCAAGCACCAATTGTCAAATGCACACAGTATCTCAGAGAAAAACTTTGTCCCCCCGCCAAACCCCACCTGAAACTCCGTTCTTCCCTGGCCAACCTGAACAATGTTAACTCCGGCCAAATTCAGCCTTCCTGGCCTCAGGTATCATTTGGAATACAATTAAAAAAAAATAGAATAAAACTCCTCTTGGCTCCACACAGAGCCACAGACAGAGATGGGGCTGAGCTGCTGAGTGTAAATCCAGATGGGGCCTGCACAGGCCTATCTCTTGCTGTAGCCCAGGGGTCTCAAATTCAAATCACCACAAGGGCTGCATGAGGGCTAGTATATTAGCCTGAGGGCCACACCACTGAAACCTTTTCATACAATGATATTGCAAATATTGGTAACAAATAGCATCATTGCCAGCTGAAGGAAATCCCTTTAGGGGCTGCATGCAGTCTGCAGGCCACGTGTTTGAGACCCCTGCTTTAGCCCATGGAGAATGGAGCGACCATCTCATCACACCTGAATGCCACGAGAAGAAGGGCTTGATGGGAATCCCCTCATGGCAACTGTGATTAATTCACCCACTGAACAAAGAGTGGAAAAGCAGAGACATGTAAGAAGCCTGATGCTGACAAAGTGTCAGTTTGGCTTGAATAAATTGGTTAAGAGTAGTTCAGTCATGGGAAAACATGACCTTGCAAGGCTTTCTAGGGCAGGGAGGCTGATGGTGATCTGACAAGTGTCAGCCTGGGATGCAATTGCCTGATTTCTTTTTCCCCCTGAGAATTTAACACATTTTCACAAGACGAATGCATGGGTGGCTTGATGGTTTGCATCAGTTGCTCCCTTCTCCTTGTTTTGGGCATCATATCGACCTGTGTGCACCTGGCAAACTTCATCTGACATATGTGCTGGATTCTGGGCAATGGGAGGGCACAGCCTTTGGCCTGGACACATTAGAGCAAGAAGTGAACCCATGGAAGGACAAAGGGGAAAGAGGATGAAGGCACATGAAAGGTTCACCCAGTCTCATGCTGTTGGTGAGGGTGCGGATGCTCATCCACAGAGCGTATGAGTTGGCACAGCCTCCGGATAAGCTGGCTTGGTTCTTTAGTTCATGCTTTCAGCAGTGACTTGCCTGGTTCAGTCAACTGCCACACCATTACCCCTCATGGGATTGTGCCTGGCAGAGACAGAAATATGCGGTTTGGCAAGTCACCGTAATTAATGTGAAGAAAGTGGTGGCTGTTATCTCAAGAGGCAGCATTTTGCTCACTGCACAGATGCTTCTGGGATGGAAAACATCCACCATTCAGCAGCGATAGGAAATAGCTAATCCTGTATATAACTGAAAGTATGGTCCGCGAGGGGGCAGAATGTACCAACAAAGAAACAGCTTCTGTCTCTTGGTCCATCTCTTCTGCCAATTGCCCTCATCTTTCACTTCTTTCTAAAGCTTTTTTTCTTCTACCAACCCCAGCAAAAATGTCCAGAGCTAATTTATGGGAGCAACTGAACCCTGGATGCTATGTGGTACTTAGTCTTTAGCCATTGATGAGAGCCGTGTTGAGGGAAACGTCTGCTGTTCAAAGAAAGGATGATTTAAAGTGCAGAGACCTAACAAAGCTTTTAAGGAATAAACCTGGGGCATAAAACTGCACGGTCCACTTGAAATGCTTCCTACCTGTGTATACACGAAGCACGTAGTTATTGCATCTGGTGGCACCGTGACAGACGGCTTAGTGAAAACAAATGTTAATGTTAATTAAGCTGGATAACTTCCCAGATTTCAAGAGTGGGGGTGTTTGCTTGGATAATCACTCAGATAGCTGAGGCCCTGCTTGGGTAGTATGTAGTTGGGAAGATGGATTACTCGCTCAGAAGCCAGTTATGATACAATCTCAGAAATACAGCCAGAGTCCGTACACACATGATGCTAGATCACTATTGTTCCCTGCAGCGACTTGTACACTGCTTTGACCAGCTTAAGTTTCAGTGGCTCGGCTGCTTTGGGGTCCATCAACGTCTCTGGCAGAGTCTTCTGTAGCCTAATAGATCGCACCATTGAGAAATTCTTCTAGCTGTTCTTCCTAAATCCTCCTTCACTTAATTTCACCCCAATGCTCCTGGATGATGACAATCAGCCTCTCTTACACAGTGTGTAGGGAATGGCAAGAGCTCCCAGGGGGTGGATGGCCTGGAGAGCGAGGACTGGGTTTCATAAATGCATGCCCAGCTCATCAGCTGGCCTAGCTCCTCATACTTCCACTAGCTTCTGCAGAGCTTTGCCAGTCTGTGCCGTGTAATGATTGAGCCAATAGACTTTGCCATCACATCCCCGCCCCTTCTCATTCAATTCTGTCTCCTGAGAGTTGTCAATATTAGATAAGAGCTGTGGAGTAACCAGACATTATCATAATCATGGGATAGGAATATTTTTTTTTCTTTTTACAAAGGGTTAAGCATAAAGTGAGGGATGCACAGACCCTGCATGGATACCACTGATCTCACTTCCATTTTATTGGAGGCTGCATGATGGCTTTGTGCTCTCCTATTTTCTGCTTCAGTGAGATGGCTTTCAGATTTTGGATGAACTGAGCGCTGAGCCCCAGCTGGCTGTTCAGATGCCCAATGGCATTGCAATTAAGTCTCTGGCTTTCTGACCAGGTGATGCTCCCCAGAGGGCTCCATAACGCTTTCTGAAGGGACAGATGACCGAGGTGCTGAGATCCCACTGACGCCACGTGCATGAGTCTAGGTGATGAGACAAACGCAAGTGTGGGGAAAACTTCTGGCCTGAACCGCCATGATCCTCCATGATATTGTTACTATTCAGTATGCAGTTGGTAGGCTGAGTTTTTCCAAAGATGATGAAATGTGCCCAGCAGCATGATTTTGTTGCCAGCTACGTGCGAGGAGAGTTACTCACAGATATTCTCAAAACACAGAGTCTTTCTCCATCTCTGTTCCTCTCTTCACTTGTCCCCGCTCTCATTCTTATTCGTTTACAGTAGCTTCAACATCCAAAGGAGTAGCCACGTTGGCCTAGATCAGTAAAGCAAAAAAGAAGTGATGCGGCACTTAAAGACTAAAAAATTTATTTATTGCATAAGCTTTTGTGGGAGAAGATCCCAGTTCATCAGACACTTTGAAGATGGGGACCTTACAGAATGGGAGGAAAACATATGCAGGGAAGTGTAAGCCATCGGATCAGGTCAAGAAAACCCAGCCAAATTTGGGGCCCTATTACACGAGGTCCTGTACTGACGCAAGAATAAGAAAGATTGTACGTTCTTGCCCTGAAGAACGTACAATCTAAATACAACTCACCTGGCATGTGGTGAATTCTCCATCACATGAACTCCTGAAGTCCAGACCGAGTGTTTTTCTGTACATATGCTCTAGCTCAGGCAGAAATTGAGGGCTTAAAGTAGGGGTTACCAGGTGAGATGCTTTGTTAGTCAGGAGGGCCGACTAGGTGATCACAGTGACTCCTCCTGGTTTTGAAAGCTCTGACTAGGTTGATAAGGTAGAAATGAGTCAGGGGAAGGGAAGTGACTCGGCCCTGTCAGCCAGCCGGTCAGTGGCAGAGCCGCAATTCAGACCTATTGTGACAACCCTCATTTGTTAATCCCCATCACTGATTTAAAATATATATGTTGTCATAATTTGAATTCATCTGGCTTCAGTTACCCAACGTTAGTTCTTGCTCCATCTTTTTCTGCTAGATTAAAGGGCTCTCTGAGAACTGGCATTTTCTTCCTGCGAAGGTACTTAATTATGAAGTTACTTCTCCATTTTCCTTTTGACAAATTAAACAGTCTGAGCTCTTTCAGTCTCTGTTTGGCATTTTCTCCAGTCCTCAGCCCATTTTTGGGGCTCTTTTCTGCCACCACTCCAATTTTTCAACATCCTGTTTAAAATGCGGATGTCAGAACTAGATGCAATATTCCCCTGTTGCTTTCACCATTGCCATGCACAGAGGTAACATTGCCTCCTTGCTGCTCGCCTGTTTGTACATCTGTTTGCTCTCCTTGCAACAGCATGAGGTGTTTGTCTCCTGTAACTCCTCAATCCTTTTCAGAGCCCCTGCTTTTTACCCTCGCCTCCTGCCATTCTGTAAGCAGGACCTGCTCCTTTGTTTCAAAATGCAGAAATCTGCATGGACTGTATTGAACCTGATTTTGTTCCAATGGACCAAGTGATCCGGATGGCTCTGTGTGACTTCCTGTCCTTATTATTTACTATTCCACCAGCCTTTGTACAAACCACACATTTTATCGGCAGTAATCATTGTACGTTGATGGGAAATGTAGAATCACAGTGGCTATGTCTAAACTAGCAAGTTAGTTCAAATTAAGGAGGCTTAATTTGAACTAATTTTTTGCCTGTCTACATCAGGCTCTTATTAGTTTGAACAAAGGAATTCCTTAGTTCAAACTAGTAAAGACCACTGGTTAGTTCAAATTAAGCGCTTAGTTTGAGTGTGTGTTCGAACTAAGTCTGGTGAAGACCAGGATTAACCCTTAGTTCAAACTTAATAAGTTCAAACTAAGGGTAGATAGTTCAGACTAACAAAGTGGACTAATTTGAACTAACATTAGTTTGAACTAGTCCATGTCGTTAATTCGCACTAATAAGTTCAAGGTTAGTTTGAACTAACCTTGAACTGGTTAGTTCGGACTAACAAGTTCGAAGTAACTTTCCCTAACGTAGACACAGCCAGTGGGCCTAGTACTGATCCCTGCAGAGCCACACTAGAAATGCCCCTATTCAGGGATGCTTTCCCACTAATGACTACTTTTGAGCTCTGTTGCTTAGCCAATTCCTAATCCTTTCACCTGTGCTTTTCTGGTACCGCGCTAATTTTTTTAATCAGAATGTTGGGTGCTAATAAATCAAGTGAATTACAAAAGTGTAAGTGTGTGTTCCATCTTCACAGTTACCTTTACAAGCCAAACTTGTAATTTCATCAAGGAATGAAATCACAGTTGTTTGAGAGAGACTTATTTTCCATAAATCTGCATAGGTCGTATAATTATTTTCTTAGCTTTTAATTCTTTACAAGCTGAATCTGGCGTCAGCTTTTCCATCACTTTGGATGTCAGGCTAACTGGTTTATAGCTTCCCGGATCATCTTCCTTACCTTTTTGAGTATTGCAACTACATTAGCTCTCTCTGGTATGCCAAAGCTTTTTTAAAATTAACATCAGCAGACCAGAGAACTCCTCAGTCAACTCTTTTAGGACTCTTTTGTGCAAAATATCCAGGACTGCTGATTTAAAAACGCTCATCCCTGTGTGATGGGGCGGGGGGCGCCCCCCCAAGGGGGGCCTGTGGACCCATTTAGGCCCACCCCACCGCACCTGCAGCAGATGTCTTTTGTGGATGGGGGAGTTAACAGAAGAAGGGCCAGTACAGTTTGAGGCTGGCCAGGAAAGAAAACAGAGCTCTACGTCTCCCATGGTGAGGGAAATCTGGATTCAGCCAAGAGTCTGAGACCGCTTGCTGCCTTGTTGAGTTTCTCCTGGATAACCCACTCCAGAGTGACCAATTGAAGCCCTGTCTTCACAGAGATGAAACCTGAGTAAAAGATGGGGTCCAGCAAGACTCTTTTAACAACCTGGTTTTGGGTTCTTTTTTGGACGTTAACACTCTGGAAGAGGTAGGATTCATGAATGTCTTACCCAAATGGCTAAAGAACCACAGCATCACAACCTGTGAGATGCAACAGTTGGTTTTCAGAGATGCTGCAACAAGGTGGGTGGTGTCCAGCTGCATCACAAGAGAGCACTACAGAAGCCAGCTGTGTCACACCCCAGCAGATATTGCTTAACGCCCCCCTCAGATGGAAAATACTGCATCATCCCCATGCAATATGAGTTGCCTTGGAAGGATCAGATGTTTATCGGTAAACATCAATTTCCCTGTGCATGCACAAACCAGTGAAAAAATATTTCCATCGATAATAATTGAAATATACAGATAGACCAAGAAAGATAAATGCTGTCTGAGAACTTAGAGTTTGATTTAAGGCTTTGCGATGTGTAATGTTGACAATTTGTTTTAACAGTTATAACGTTTTAACTCTTTGAATTTCAATGTCTACTATCATTAAATAATTATTGTCTGGCTTATCCCTTCAGTTTCTCACAACTGTGAAAATGCAGATGCATAGAAACAGGGATAATGTTTAAAAATAAAGATCAATGTTATCCATCAACATAAAAATCATTCTGCCAAGCCTAGATCTGCATATACAACCCTAGTTCTTTCCAAATACAGAACAGAGGTATTTATTGAACAATTCCGCCTTTGTGAATTGTTGTAACAATTTTACCATCAGCTTCTAATAATGGGCCTCTAGCACTCCTGGCATTTCTTGTCTTGCTAATATACAAACAGCTTTTTATTGTCTTTCACATGTTCAGCCATGGATTTCTCTCTGATGCCCTTCACTACTTCATAATGCCTAATTTATATTTATTGCTATCTACTTCTCTTCGTTGCATATTACTTTTTTGGTTTCTGATTGCTGTCTTTGCTTTGCCACTGGACCATATGATGGGCTTTTAGCCAAAGATACAGCCTCTTTCTGGATTGTGGAATGGTTGGTTACTTACCAGTAACCATCCTTCTTCGAGATGGGCTGCTCACATTCATTCAGTTACAGGTGTCTATGTGCTGCAGCGCACGGTAGCTCCGAAAGTCTTTAGCGTTAGCCTGTCAGGTCAGGGCACGTGGCCAACGTCCCAACCGTGCTGCAACGGCAGCTATATAGGTGACCGTGACCCTGACCCTCCCAGACCAAATATACCTTTGCCAACTCTGTAGCGGGGATGGTGGGAGGGGCCTGAATATATGTGAGCAGCCCATCTCAAAGAAGGACGGTTACTGGTAAGTAACCAACCGTTCTCCTTCGAGGGCTACTCACATCATTCAGTTACAGGTGACTGCTACCCGAACCCGAGGATGGTGAGAGGACTTACAGTCTATCCATACTGAGTACAGCTCTGCCCAAAGAGGCTTCGTCTCTTGCCTGTTGGGCAATGGCGTGGTGCGTCGTGAAGCTTTGTATCGACGACCACGTAGCAGCCCTGCAGATCTCCTGGATCGGGACCTTGGCGAGGAAGGCCATAGAAAACACCATAGCCCTGGTAGAGTGGGCTCTCACAGTTTCTGGGAGAGGTGTGGTTGACCTTCCGTAGCAGTCTTTGATGCAGTTTACAATCCATCTGGAGAGGCACTGAGAGGACACTGGGGAACCTCTCATGTGTTCGGCAACCACCACAAACAGCCGGGAGGTCTTACGGAAGGGTCGAGTATGCTCGATATAAGTTGAGTGCTCTCCTCACATCTAAAGTGCACCACCATCTCTGGCTTTCTGTGACCTGGGGGTCGGGATAGAAAACCGGCAGGCAAATTTCTTGGTTCATGTGGAAGGGGGTGGCCACCTTGGGTAGAAAGGAAGGGTGGTGATGAAGCACCACTTTGTCCGGGAAGAACATCGTATATGGGGTTCAGAGGAAAGAGCTCACAACTATGAAACCCTTCTAGCTGAGGTGATTGCTACTAAGAAAGCCACCTTCCATGACAAAACTAGCAAAGTGGCCGAATCCAAGGGTTCGTATGGTGGCTCTGTTAACGCCCAGAGTACAACGTTCAGATCCCACTGAAGAGTGGGCTTATGAGGATGGGGAAAAAGCTTTTCCACCCCTTTCAGGAACCTGTGAGATATGGTGTGTGAAAAGACTAGGGCCCCATTTACCCTTTCGTGAAGGGCCATAATTGCTGCTAAGTGGACTCTCAGTGAGGACAGGGACAGGCCTTTTTTTCTAAGGTCTAGAGGATAGTCCAGAATTGTATGGATTGCTGCTACGACAGGATCTATGCGTTTGTCATGGGACCAAGTGGAGAAGCATTTCCATTTGGCCGTGTATGTGGACCTGGTGGAGGGTTTTCTGCTACCAACCGGGACCACCTTAACTCTGTCCGAGCAGCATCTCTCATGCTCACCAAGCCAGAGAGCATCCAGGCTGTCAGGTGTAGTAGGCCTGGGTTCGGGTGCTGAAGGGGCCCCGAGTCCTGTGTTAGGAGATCTGCTCACTGTGGGAGGCGGAGTGGGGTCTTTATGGACAAGTCCTGCAAGAGCAGGAACCAGTGTTGTCTGGGCCAGTCCGGAGCTATCAGAATGATGTGTGCTACATCTCCAAGGACCTTCAGTTAGCACTCTGTGAATCAGGGGAATTGGTGGGAAAGCATACATCAGGGCCCCTGACCAACTGAGGAGCAAGGCGTCACTGAGTGAGCCCTCTTCCTGACCCCAGAGGGAACAGAATTGGACGCATTTGCAGTTCTGTTTTGTGATGAAAAGGTCCACCTGGGGAGGTCCCCATCTCTCTGTCAACAGGGAAAACACCTTGTAGTGAAGGGACCACTAGTGATTCACCAGGGTTTTCCTGCTGAGTGAGTCCGCTAAGCCGTTGTCCGCCCCCTGGTAGATGGGAGGCAACCAGCATAAAGTGGTGATCTATCGCCAGCTGCCAAAGTCTGCACGCCTCCTCGCACAGGGTGGAGGAGCGTACCCCCACTTGCCGGTTGATATAGAACATGGCCGTTGTATTGCCCGTGAGGGCCTGGATCATTCTGTCACGAATTTTGTTGAGGAAGGTCATGCAGGCCAGTCTGATGGCCCGTAGTTCCTTCACACTTATGTGGAGGTGTTTGTCCTCAGGGGTCCAGAGACCATGCGTTGAGAGGCCCCTGGACAGATGGGCTCCCCAAACTGAGTCCAAAGCGTCCATTATCAAGGTCACTGAGGGTTTGGGTTCCCTGAATGGAATATCCCTCATTGCAAAGCAGGGGTCCCTCCAAATTTGGAAGGACTCCAGGGCATGCTGGGGGACCGAGAGTACCTTGTCTAGACGGTCTCTCAATGGCTGGAACATTGTGGAGAACCAGAGCTGGAAGGGTCTCATCCTCAAGTGTGCTGTCCGGATTACTGAGGTGGCAGCCGCCACGTGGCCCAGAAGCTGCATGCACTGGCAAGCTGTAGTTAGTCTCGCCACTTGCAGTTCCATAATAGTGGTGCAGATGGACCGAAATCTTGACAGCGGCAAAGATGCCATGCCTCAATGGCTATTTAGTCGCGCCACTATGAATTCTATGTCCTGAGTGGGGTGGAGCTTTGACTTCTCTGTGTTTATGCGGAGACCGAGGAATCTGCAAAGCTTTACTACCAGTTTGACGTGATGTTGTACTTGGCAGCTTGATTTCCCTACTATAAGCCAATCGTCTAGGTAGGAGTAGATTTTGATGCCTGTCCTGCATAGGAACGCTGTGACTGGTGCCACACTTTTTGTAAACACACTGGCTATGTTCACACGGGGAGGGCTTGTTTTGAAACAAGAGGTTTCGAAACAAGCTGTTTCGAAATAACTCTTTATTTCAAAACAACTTATTTCGAGGACAAAAAATTTTGTCCTCGAACTAAGGCAGCGAAATAGCAGGTCCACAGTGTGGACCTGCTATTTCGACAGGGGAGGGGATTGCAGGCACCGGCAGGGTAAGGCGCAGCTGGGCGCCTAACCCGGCAGGTGCCTGCAGGGGCTGAAGGCACCCGTCAGGTGAGGCGCCGCAGGGCGCCTCACCCGGGGGGCTTTAAAGCCCCCCACTGCCCCCAAACCTGGGGGCGCGGCCCCGGCACGCGGCTGGAGCCCGCTGCTGCCGGGGCCAGAGGGAG
>ML682065.1:4014240-4191569 GCA_007922195.1 Podocnemis expansa
CCTCCCAGGGTGCTAAGCACCCTGGGAGGAAGGTGACATGTTGTTTCGGAACGCTTTGTTCCGAAACAACATGTCCGAACAGGGCTGTTTCGAAACCTCTGGTTTCGAAACAACCCTGTTTTGACAGCCAACGAGGTTTAAGTTGTTTCAGGAGGAACACGGCCATTTCGAAACAAGCTGTTTGCTTGTTTCGAAATGGCCATGCGTCGTGTGGCCATGGCACTTCTTATTTCGAAACAACCTCTGTTGTTTCGAAATAAGAAGTGTGTGTGGCCATACCCACTGGGAGCCAGCGATAGCCTGAAAGGAAGAGTGGTGAACTGGTAATGGCTCTGTGCCACCACAAACCTGAGGAAGTGTCTGTGGTGGGGTTGGACGGCTATGTGAAAGTAAGTGTTCTTTAGGCTGAGGGCTGTGAACCAGTCTCCCGGGGACAGGGAGGGAACAATGAGACAAGGAAACCATGCAGAACTTTATGCTCCTTATGTACTTGTTTAGCATTCTGAGGTCTAGAATAGGCCGTAGATCCTCGCTGGGTTTGGGGACCAGGAAGTATCAGGACTAAAACCCCTTTCCCCTTTCCCGCTTGGGGACCTTCTCTATGGCCCTGAGGGAGAGGAGTTTTTCACATTTGGCCTCAAGCCAGAGTAACTGTTCTTGGTTTTCCTGTACTGCACGAGGGGATGATTTTCTGTCCCGAGGGGTTGAAAGGAACTGGATGCAGTATCCTCGTGCCACCATGTTGAGGACTCGCTGGTCTGATGTAATGTGGGTCCACCGGCAGGAAAAGTGGCTCAGGCAGTGGGGGGAAAACAGGGACCCTGGAGTACTGCCCTCGAAGGGACCGTCAAAAATGCTGTTTATGGTCTGAGGAGCAACTGGACCCTCGTCCACGCCTTCCGACTGTGAGGCATTGTGCTTTCCCCCCTTACCTGGATGATTCTTGTCCTTATCCAGGTCCCCAAGGTGGTGCTGGGGAAACTGGAGAGCTCTTGGGAACGGACTCTGCAGTTGAATCTGTTGCTTTAATTGCTGTAACTGCTGTTGGAGCCGTTGATGTGATTTCGTCAAGTGCCTGTTGGATTGTGGGGTGTATATCCCTCGGGATCGAAGCATGGCGCTTGAGTCCTTCCTACCATGAAGCTTCGTATC
This sequence comes from Podocnemis expansa, assembly GCA_007922195.1. NCBI lineage: Eukaryota > Metazoa > Chordata > Testudines > Podocnemididae > Podocnemis > Podocnemis expansa. The sequence goes on from ML682065.1 coordinate 4,015,393, forward strand.
CATGGATGAAGCAAAGAGCTGGTGCCCCGGATCTCTGGCCCAACTGGGCCGGGGACCCGGGGCCCGATCCCTGGTGGTCCGTGGCCACGGCGGCTGCGTCTCCGGCCAGGGATCCGGGGCCTAGTTGGCTGCCCAGCAGGCCCCACTCCCTGGCCAGGGACAGGGCCAGGGGGTGGCTGCACCACTGCCGGCAGCTAGGCCGTGGCGCGGCACGGCCTGGCCTGGCCAGAAGAGGCGGCTGGAGGCTGGGCCCGCAGCCGCAGCCAGGCCCTGGATCCCCAGCAGGGGATGGGGCTGCCGCGGCCGCTGGTAGCCAGGTCCCGGATCCCTAGCTGGGGACGGGGTCACAGCGGCCAGGCTGGGGATCCAGGGCCTGGCTGGCCGCCCACAGCCGCAGCAGCCCTGTCCCTGGCCAAGGATCTGGGGCCCAGCCGACTACCCGCGGCGGCCCCGTCCCCGGCCGGGGATCGAGGGCTGTGGCCCTGGGCGCGGCCTCCAGTGGCTGCTTCGGGCCAGGCCAGGCCGCGCCGCGCCGTGCCGCACTGTGGCCTAGCTGCCGGCAGCAGCGCGGCTTCCCCCTGGCCGTATCCCGGGCCAGGGGGCGTGGCCTTCTGGGTGGAGGCAGGTCCTGCCCTCTGGGGGCGGGGCCCAGGCCCGTGCCCCGGGTCCCTCCCCACCCCAGTGATGCCCCTGGCTCTTGGATAATTTGCTGCCTCTGTGCGGATAGGCCTGAGCCTTGGAGCCAGGCCAACTGATGCATGATGCCTGTGGAGGCCATGGTGTGGGACGCTGTATCCACTGCGTCCCAGGGTGCCACCAGAGCATCCCTGGATGCCCTCTCACATTCCTCTACCATTGCTTTGAAGTCCCTGAGGCACTCCTCAGAGATGGCCATGCGGAAGTTTTGCATGGTCTCCCACAGGTTAAAGATGCTATGCGTCATAAAGGCTGAATGGTTGGAGATATGTAGCTGGAGGGCTACGGAGGAGTATACCTTCCCCTTCCAAGGTCAAGCTTCTTTGCCTCTTTTTTTTGGGAGTGGAGCTCAGCTAACCCTGTCTCTCCCTTTGGTTTACAGCATCAACCACCAAAGACCCTGGAGTGAGGTGATGAAATAGGAAAGAGAACTCATCAGGAGAGATGTAGTATTTCTTATCCATGACCTTGGACGCTGATGGGATCGAGGATGGCATTTGCCAGCGTTCTTGGACAATGCGATATACTCCAAAATATAAAGGGATTGCCACCCTTGCTGGAGGGGTTCTACGGCAAGCACTGAAGAGGGAGTCATCCTCTTCTTGGATTACTCCTAATTTCAATTTAAGGTTCTCCGCCATACGGTGGAGTAGGTCCTGTTCAATGCGGTGATCCCCCTCGCGGTCCGCAGACGTGTCGATTGGTTGCTCATCTAGTGATGAGGAGGATTGGGCCCAGGATCTATTGCATTGTGTAGAATCAGGATCAGGTTCGTCATCAGAGAGGTCCGAGGATGCTGGTGGAGGCGACTGGGCATAGTGGGATGAGGCGTCATTGGTTGTTGTGCTCCACCAATCAAGGGTCCACTCGTTATGGGATGATCTCACTAGAGGTGTGGGCACAGTGTGAAGCATGGACACCTCCCCGTGTACCCGTGGTCTTGTTGACCTCACTGAGCTTGGGGATGTGGAGCTCTTGCGAAGTCTCTTTCTCAGACACTTCTCCTCAGAAGGGGAGGGGTGGTCCTTGGAGGATGATCTAGAAGACACTCCACCTGATGTCTGGGAACCCAGTACTGAGGGCTCTTCAGAGGAGCAATGGAGTGAGGTTCTCTGTCCCTCTGTACCCGACTGTGGTAGCAGTGGAGGGCTGGGCAGTGCCTTGCTGGGTCCCGGTGTTGGGCTGGATGTCGGTACCGGTATTGGTGCCAGGTTAGATGATGGTACTATGCCTGGCGGTACTGGATATGGCGGTACTGGGTTTGATGATGTCAGCATCAGGCTTGACGTTGGTACCATGAGAGGCAGTACCATGTCCTGCGGTACCAGTGGAGACGGTGCCACCTTGGTCTTTGTCGTCGTCTTCTGCACCAGAGCTGGGTTATGGCGCCCTTGATGGGCAGTCGGGGGTGCCTGTGCTGGTACCTGTCTTGGTACAGCTGAGGGGCTACCTGGTGACCGACGAGCTCGGTGCTGGAGTGGTTCCATAGCGGGTTGAGGTTTCAAGCCTGGTACCGATGATCGGTGGTGGGGTTCCTGAGCCCGAGCCAAGCGGGGGTCCAGCGGAGCGCTTGTGGCCCAGATGGTTTCGGGATTGCTTGCTCCACTCCCCGAGATCAAGAGAAGGCAGCGCTCCTTTTCTAAGTGGGTCCTTTGCTTAAAGGACCAGCAAATGGAGCATTCCACTGCAAGGTGGGACTCACTCAAGCAAGTGAGGCATTTCTCATGCAGGTCATCCATTGGGAAAGCCCTGCAGCATTCCAGGCACGGCTTGAAACCAGGCACCTTGAATTTCGTGTGAAAGACAGACACTTGCGTTTTGCAAGTTTACGCTGATCCGAACCGACGCTGATGACGGAAAAAGGAACTGGGAGGGTCAGGGTCACAGTCACCTATATAGCCGTGGTCATGGCGTGGAGGGGGTGTGGCTGTGTGCCCTGACCTGACAGGCTAACACTAAAGACTTTCCAAGCTACCGTGCGCTGCGGCATGTAGACACCTGTAACTGAATGATATGAGCAATGCTCGAAGGAGAATCATGGCTTTCATGATGGATGAATCCCTCATTAGGTAGACGCTGACTCTTTTCCCAAAGAGTTTACAATCCTATCATAAAATGATGGACTAGGTGGATAGTGACAGACCAAGAATACTGTGAGATGGATGTTTCTCTTTACAAATAGTCACAAAAATCTTAGATGCAGATAAATTTGGTCACATTCAGGTTTGGTTTTGTTCATTTTTCTACTGATGCTCAGATGCCTCGTTTGGCAATGTGCTTCAAGATATTCTACATGGCTTTCTGCAATGAAACAGTTTCCCAGGATGGGACAAATCCTAATGGTCCACTCCACAGAGAGTGAAAAGCCTTCATCTTGAATCTTACACAGCAAGTCTTGGTGCTTCCTATCTTTGATTAAAGTCTCTGAGCCCTAGTCTACACTCTCTACACCTGCCGCACTTTTCAGCAGCTGTCAATGGGAGATACGCAAGGTACATAAAAGACTGGAGATACGCAAAGTAACCTTAGAGTCATAGAATATTAGAGCTGGAAGGGACCTCATGAGGTCATCTAGTCCAACCCCCTGCTAAAAGCAGGACCGCTTCCACTAAATCACCCCAGCCAGGGCTTTGTCCAACTAGGTGTTAAAAATTTTCAAAGATGGAGATTCCTCCACCTCCCTATGTGGCCCATTCTAGTGCTTCACCACCCTTGCTAATTCCTATTTAGCAGTTACTCCAGAGGAGAACCTTTAGATGATGTTGCCCCCTTTTTTAACACATTTCCTCAACACACTCTGGGATCAGGTGATTGTCCACTTCTGACAATGAGTGTGATACCTTCCACTTGAGCCAAAGTGCTCACAGGTGCTTAGGCCAGTCCATTGTTCCTGTATGCATGCCTCTGCTGGGTGTGGAAACACAACTTTGTGTTTTGTCTGCATCTGTTCAAGCTTTGTGAGATGCACACTTGGAGATTGGATATAACATAGTTTCATATGTGTACACATGTATGACGTTGCTGGAAACATGCTGCCATTACAGTAAAGTTCAGTACCTCACAAGCATTCCAAAAACAACGGACATGACATACTTTGCATCAGGCAAGACACAGTTACACTGTAAGGGTGAACATGAATGGTACACAGATCGTGCAACAATGGTGGACATGACAATGTGTTAGACGCCTGGTAGTGGGGCAAACCTGGCTCTCCTGCATTCCATGCAAATGCCTTCACACATATTTTGTTTGACCCAAAATGGACTTTGATTCCCCCCACCCCCCCATTTGCTTTGACCCAAACTGACTTTTGCGTTTTTGGTTTGTTGGCAAACTGAAAAATAAAGAGTTTGCTCAGCTCTAATTTCATCCTCTTCTAGGAATGTTATTTTTGGAGATGACATACAACACTAGCAGCCTGTGGTCTGCACTACTTCCTGCTATGTTTCTGGCTCCAGCATAAGATGGCTGTCATGATCTAGAAATAGCTAAATGGTTTGGATGCTGGATATCTTAGGTCTGTCTACACTACAACAGCACAACTATGGTATTGTAGCTGGACTGCACTAGAGCTATAGTGTAGATGGCCATGTCTACACTGGGGGGGGGGGGGGGGAAGTCGACTTAACAAGGTCAACTTTAAGTTGACCTTGTTAAGTCAATTGAAGGGCACGTCTGCCCTGGACACAGGGCAGACATACCAGGGGTGCGCCACCCCTACCCCGCCCCTGGTCCCCATTGGATGCCTGGAATCCAATCGGCTCCAGGGTTGGGTCTGGCACAGGGGCCTGATCCAGCTCCCACCCTCTGGAGAGGAGCTGGGAGCCAGTCTGGCTCCCAGACCTACTCTGTGGGTGGTGGGGCTGGCAAAGAGGGGCTAGGAGCCCCATCTGGCTCCCACCCACTGTCCACGTGTGGCAGGGGCTTGGATCCAGCTCCTGCCGGTGGTGAAAATTGACTTGGACCAAACTGGGTGCTGGATCACTTGCCCCTGCAGACAGAAGGCTTAGCAGCCTGGTCAATTTCACAGGAGTGATATTGACTAGGCCACTGAATCACTTGAGGGGGGCTCTAAAGCCTGGTCAATTTTACTCCTGTGAAATTGACCAGGCTGCTGAGCCTCCTGCTGGCAGTGGCAAGTAACCCACCAAAATATTTGACCCCGGGTCACTTGTCACCACTAGCAGGAGCCAACTGCAAGCTCCCACCATCCGTGGACAGGGGGTAGGAGCCAGATTGGGCTCGTAGCCCCTCTTTGCCAGCCCACCACCCATGCAGAGGGACTAGGAGTGCAATGATACCCCCCAGCTCATCTCCACAGGTGGTGGGGCGGCAGAGAGGGACTTGAAGCTCAACCTGGCTCCAATCCCCTCTCCACAGCCAGAGGTGCACATTGCCAGCATCTCCCCAGCCGCTTGCAAGCCGTCAGGAGTGCGGGGAGCCAGCTTGTCAGCAGCTGGGGGACATGCCGGCTTCCACCACCCCTGGCAACTGACAAGGTGGCTCCCTGCTCCCCTGACCTCTTGCAAGTGGCCAGGGCAGGAGTGAGTCACCAGCCTCCGCTAACTGCAGAGAGGGGCTAGGAGCCCGATGGGGCTCTCAGCCCTACTCTGCACGCTGCTGGGGCTAGGAACCGGCTGCCAGCCCCCACCGCCTATGGAAAGGGGCTGGGAGCTGGATCCAGCCCCCAGCTCCTCACCATAGGGCTGGAGCCATATTGGGCCCCCAGGCCAGATCAGGCCCGGAGAACGAGCCCGCCCCAGGGCAGGGAAGGGGGCAGGTCCTGCCCTGTAAAGTCAGCTGAAAAGCTTAAGCCGACTTACAGGGCAGGAGTTAAGTCAACTTAAGCACTTGCTTAAGTTTACATAATAATTTCAAAATATGGACTGGGAGTTGCTTAAATCAACTTAAAAGGCTTTAAGTCAACTTAAACCTGTAGTGTAGACATAGCCGATGCTACCTACATTGACAGAAGAGATTGTGCCATTGAGGCAGTAGTAGGTAGGTTGAATATAATCTACAGTTGTGGCTAAACCGATCTAACTACATTGCAGAGGGTGTGAAATTTTTCACAGTTCTGAACGATGTGGCTAGGCCTAACTAACTTTTATGGGTAGACAGACCTCAGACAGCTTCTCTCTTCCTGACCTGTGGAGGAACTCTGTTAATCTCAAAAGCTTGTCTTTCTCACCAACAAAAGTGGAACAATACAAAAATTCCCTCCCTCTCCTCATCTCTCTCCTCCAGTTCAAAAACTATGGAAGAATTTTCAGTGGGACTCGGACCCAAGTCAGCCCTTCCACATGTGGATACAACTTCCATGGCCTCAAGGGATTGACAGATAGAGCCACACTCACTTTTTTAAAATTCTGAGTCACTAATTAAACCCAGAAGCAAGTCTAGCAAGATTTGAGGTTTCTTTGTGATTATTTTGCTCATATATGTTCTTCCAAAGGACATCCTTATTATTTCATTATTGCAGTATCCAGTCATGGCCTACTACCTCATTGTGTTTGGGGCTGTGAAGACACAGAATGAAAAATATTCCCTTCCCCAAAATATGTACACGATAAGTACCTAAGACAAGAGACAGCAGGTGGACAGGCGGAGGTGTACAAGGAACTGGTGAGACAGGATCAGTCAAAATAACGGGCAGTGGTGTCAGCGCAACAGAAACCCAACTGTTGTCAAGTCATTGTGTAGGCATCATGGCAAAGGAGGGATTTGCTATAAAAAGGCAACCTGCAAATAAATATGAACACAGTGTACTGTCAAATTGCAAGCTTAAGAACAGGGAAAATGGGCCCTCGGTGTTTGGCCATAAAAATACTGGAAAAGATGCTCCACAATGATGTGGAATTAGATGAAATTCTAGCCACTCAGAATACATTATCTCTGCTGCGTGTTCCTGAAATCATGCTCTGAATTGCAGAATAATTTGCTCTTAGCCTGTGAAACCTTTTTTTCCCCCCTCAATAGCAATCATTTGGGAGCTCGTTTCTCACTTATCTTACTCCCAAAGGAAATATTTTACAAGAGGACAATGCGGATGTGTCATCATGACGTTAGGGGTCACTCATTCAGCAGCGATAATGTGCAGTTTCCCAATTGCCCATAATCACTGCACAAAACTGCTTTTGGAGGACTTCCACATTCTTTAACCCTTCGCTGAATCATTAACGTTTCTGTTACCACAGCAGAGACCCTGATCCTGATTTACCAACAGATCAAGATATGTAGATCTGTCTGGCAAGAATCCATCTGGAATTAACTCTTAAGACTACGGGAGAGTCTGGTGAAGGGCATTAATTCTGGGCTCCGGATTTTTTTTACCTCTTTAGGTCATCCGTTCTAGTTCATCCCAGATCAATGATGGGTGGAAGTCATTTCCTCCTCAGAGCTATATTCTGTTGTAGCTGGGTGTTGTCCGGCTGGTGAGTTTTGCCCACATGTTCAGAGTTTAGCTGATCACCATTTTGGGGGGCCTGTAGCGATTGGCAGACATGGGATACCTGCTGATTCATTCTCTATACCTTGAAGTCTTTAAACCATGATTTGAAGACTTCAGTAACTCAGTTGTAGGTCAGGGGTCTGTTACAGGAGTAGGTGAGGCTGGGTGGCCTGCGTTGTACAAGAAATCAGACTGAATGAGCGTAATATTTCCTTCTGACCTTAAAGTCTATGGCTCTATGTTAAATGAGCATCACTGAAGGGTGGCCAAATGTCACTATCACAATGAGCACTCATTGGTGGCCTCAGCAGAAAGGCAAAAAATGGAATGAGTTATAAAAATGCTTTTTCTGTGAAGTTAGGCTGGCAATGCACTGAGGATAGCTTTCCTCACTTTGTGGCTAAGTGGAAGACTTCAGAATGCAGAGCTATCAATTTAGATCTTTTTGTGCACGCATTAGCCATTCACTCTTAAAAGAACAAAGTATTGGGAGTTGATTCTCCCCTCGCTTGCACTTGGGTGAAGTGTTGCCAGGTCAGAATGGTAGTGATTTACACACTTGACACTGGTTTAAAATCAGGCCATGATGTTTTGAAAACAAACCAAACCCATAACCTCTTCATGTCATAGACTCAGAACAGTTTTTCAAAAATATTAGACTGGAACAGAAATAACATATCTTTATTCTTCATAGAGGTAGTTAAAAAATCCAAATATTTCCCCTTCAGAAAATGACTTTTCAACTAAATGAAAATTAACATAGACTGTTTATCTCCAGAATGTTAAGGCTTTTGTGGGAGGAAAAAACCCCCCACCAAACCCAAATATTTATTTTGATGGGGAAAAAAAAAACAGATTTCAACAAAAAACATTCTGTAACATTTTTCTTGATTTTTTTTTGAATGTTATTTTCCAACCAGATCTGCTAGTTGTGGAGCCGATCCTACAAAGACTTGATGATAATACTAATCCTGTCAACTCTTAAAGGAGTACACACTGACCTTAAAGTTAAACGTTTATGTATCTTTTTGCAGAACTGGGACACAAGAAAAGTAGTAGGAAGAAAAAACCCTGTTTAGATGCTGTTCACTATGTACGTCATGTGGTTTTTATCTGCATTGGAGTCCTTATGGCTAACTTCAGTGACATTTATGCTACTGTGTCTCTCTTTGCATATTGGGTGTCAATCTCAGCTAACTTTAGTGATGTCTGCTTGTGACATTCCCCACAGTACAATTGGACTGTCGAACATCTGTGTCCCCTCAATTCACCAGCCTGGGTTGCCTTTTACACTTCTGCGCTGTGAGAGTGAATGCTCCTGGCCCAGCGGTTCTCAGCCTTTTGTGGGTCATGACACACTTGGCAGCATATTGCAACTCTGCCAGACACACTATCCCACTCCCTCCAGGCCAAATCCAGCCATCTGCCTGGGTCTTAGTGACACACTTACTATTGTGTGGCGACACAGTAGTGTGTCCCAGCACAGTGGTTGAGAACCGCTCTCCTGGCCCATCCTCATACAGCCTCAAACCTATAATTCACCCCCAGCAGTATTGTAAGAGTGCTATAGGTAGTCATCCATCCATCTATCCATCCGTGTATTATCTTATAAAGAGCCACTAGCAAATTCTCAGTCACAGACTGAAAAATGTGCATCTTGTACTGTCCAGTACCTTCCTGTACAATATAAGCTAACAGAAAGTCCATCATTTTATCACTAGAGAATTATATGCACAAATCTTGTTATCCCAGGCACTTCAAGCCAAACACGCTGGTTTAAATAAACGATAAAACATGTTTATTAACTATAGAAAAAAAGATTTCAAGTGAGTACAAGAGATGAGGCATAAAGGTTAGAATTTGATTACCGGAAAATAAAAGGCAAAATGTAGCTTGTACCTAACTTCCTGAGCTAAGTGAATTCAAAGCAAAATACCTCTCTCACACCACGTGTTTTAACAGTCTTACTCGCTGAATCCTCCAGCCAGGAAATCTCTCCAGGCCAGTGATGCTTTCTTTGTCTTTCAACTGTTGTTGAAGCCATGAGTAGAGATGAAGAAAGAGAGGTGATTTGTGTCCTCAGTTCTCACTTCTTATGGTTAGTTTCCTCTTTGAAAATCATCACCAGTGGAGGCAGAAGGTCTGTACATGGGAACAGTCAGCTTTTTCCATTACCATGATGTAAATTTCTCACTCAAGCCCTTTTTCCTACCAAAGAATGGCTGCTTTACCTGGTGATAGTCCATTTGATCATGCTGACACCCAGCCAAGACATCAGCATGTCTTTTGTCTCCAAGGAACTAGTTAGTGCTTGGTTTCCTAAACTTGAAACTTGTCTCCGCAATGCCATAAAGTAGAATCTCATAACTTAACTTACAGTGTTTTCACACATATTTTACCTGGACAGTAATGACCAGCAGATTGAGTTTTCCAATGATACCTCACAAGGCATACTTTGTACACGTTTTATCATAGTCTTGTAAAAGTGGGGAACAGAAGGGTATAGATTGTCACACTGCTGTTAAAAAAATCCCATCAAAATTGATTTAGTGAAAGTCAATAAAAATGATATCCTCGGGGGGAAAGGACAGGATAATTTAGAAATGCTTCTCCCTTGTTCTGGAATAAAGTCCAGATTCTGATCTGGCTCACTGCTGAACACAAGAGAGTAACACACTTGTAAAACTGGACTACTATAGTAGTGAAAAAGCCTCCTTGTGACCATTTATAAGACATAATCTCGAGACAGATTCTTTTGATGATTGAAATGAGAGGAGAATGATGCAACAGTAGTCATGACTGAAATACAGGTATTGAGACCATATGGCTGCTCAGGAAAGACAGAAATAAAGCTAAAAGTGGTGGAACAGTGTTGTATATTAATTAGGAGGTAGAGTGTAAAGAAATTAAAAGTCAGGAGATAGATAAAATGGAACCTGTTTGTGTCAAAGTCATTCTGGGGAAGAAGGTTGACAGAGAAAGTACTTGGGACATTCACAGACCCTTAGGATCCACTTATGATATGGATAGAGACCTCTGTAATATTTTTAATGAAGTAAATAATACTGGGAATTTGTGTGATTATGGTACACTGGGAATATATCAGTTGGAAACAACAGAGGAGAAAGACCTTAGTGTATTGATTGATTGTAGATGACTATGAGCCACCAATATGATGTGGCTATGAAAAAAGCTAATGCAGTTGTCGGTTGCATCAGATGAAGTATTTCCAGTAGACAGAGTGAGGTGTTATCTACTATACTAATTTGCTATGTGCGTGTGTGCAAAATGTGAAGTGTAATGTGCTGCCTACCCTGTGCATGCACACATTATAGGGTCCTGCTGTGCTGTGTGGGAGGGATATTTGGGGGTTCAGGGAGCAGCCCCAAGGAGGCAGGCACCAAGCCCAGGGGGTCGCCGTGCTCCAGATGCAGGACAGGGTAACTGGTGTCCTCTCCCCTCCCCTCCCTTGCCCGGTGCCGTCAACCCCCCCTGCCCCTCACCTGCCAGCCGGGCGGGCTCCAGCTGTGCTCTCCGGCAAGCCGTCATTCTCCAGTGGTCAGGTAGCGCAGAGCAGTGCAGCCAGCAGCTCAAATCTTAAAGTTTACGTAAAGGATATAAGCTACCAAAGAGAGGTTTTAGGTGATCATAGAACTTTTGTAAAAAAAGTTGTCGTTAAAGAGCTATAAATGTGTTAAAATGCATACTAACTATTTCATACGGTCAGTTTTGATTTTTCCCCCATCATTTTTGACAGGTTACAGCTAGTTACCATTATGAAAGGCATTGGTGAGAGCTCATCTGGAATATGGTGTGCAGTTCTGATCTCCTATGTATGTAATCCAAACTGGAACAGCTGCTGAGGAGGGCTAGTAGGACCATCAGAGGAATGGAGAAACTCTCTCATAAGAAGTTCCAAAGGGGCAGCCGTCTTAGTATAGTTCAGTAAAACAAACCAGGAGTCTTGTTGCCCCGTAAAGCTTAATGGATTTATTTATCATCACCTACAACCTGCAAATCAGACCTCTACAGCACATCCTCAGGGATCTACAGTCTGTTCTACTGGACCAGGGGTCTCAAACACATGGTCTGGGGGCTTCATGCAGCCCCTAAAGCTATTTCCTGTGGCCCACAACACTACTGTTACTGATATTTGCCATATTGTTGTATGGAAAGGTTTCAGTGGTGGGGCTAATGTACTAGTCCTCATGTGGGCCCTCGTGGTGATTTGAGTTTGAGACCCCTGTACTAGACGATCCGTCTCTCTCTCAAGTCTTGGGAGACAGACCTCTCCTCACTTACAGACAGCCCCCAACCTTAAACAGATACTACCAGCAACTACAGACCTAACAACAGAGCCATTAAAGCAGGCATAAATCCCTGCAACAAATCACACTACCAACTTTGCCCCCATATCTGCACAAAAGACACTATTACAGAACCTAATAATACCAGCTATTGCATCAAAGACTTATTCAGCTGCTCACCCACCAATGTGATTTTGGCTATCATGTGCCACAAATGCTCCTCTGCCTCATATATTGGACAAACAGGACAGTCTTTGCTCAAAAGAATAAATGTGGACAAATCTGTGGTGGCTTTTGGTGGTAGAAGCTCAGTGTGCTCTTTGCCCCGGTGCTCTGTGATACCAGAGGCAAAATTGTAGGCACCATAGCAACCTGTCACCAAGGATTTGTGACGGCCTAGGCTACTAGAAGCAAATATCTGCAGTGGCCAGCAATGGGACACTAGGTGGGAAGGGCTCTGAGTTACTGCAGAGCATCCTTTCCCCAATGTCTAGCCAGCGCATCTTTCTGACATGTTCAGGGTCTATCTATTCACCATATGTGGGGATGGGAAGGAATTTTCCCCCCAAATCAGATTGGTAGTGACCTTTTGGGTTTTCTGCCTTCCTCTCCAGCATGGGACATGGGTTTAAATTAGAGCAAATGGTGGATTGTGTGTCACTGAGGACTTTAAATCATGATTTGACTTCAGTCACTCAGCCAGGGGTTATGGATCTAATACAGTAGATGAGTGAGGGTATATGGCTTGCAATGTGCAGGAGGTCAGATTAGATGGTCATGATGGTCCCTTACTTCATTAAAGTCTACAAATTTTCAATAAAAGTATTTGGCGTTCAGTTTAGAAAATTTTTACCAAAAAAAATTATTAGAAACAACTTTCAAAACCCTGAAATTGTTCAGTTTTCAGGATTGAATGGAATAGTTGGGGGGAAAAGAGTTAACACTGGAACGGCCATACTAGGTCAAACCATTAGATGGTGGCAGATGCGTCAAAGGGAGTGCACAGCACAGGGAAGTTACTGAGTGATCCATCTCCTGTTGTCCAATCCCAGCTTCTGACAGTGAGAGGCTTAGGAAAATCTAAATCATACAGTTGTATTTCTGACCACCTTGGCTAATAGCCATTGAGGGACTTACCTTCCATGAACTTATCTAATTATACTTTTGGCTATCACAATGTCTGCTGGCAATGGGTTCCACAGGTTGACTGTTTGTTGTTTGAAGAAATAATTGCTTTTCTTTGTTTTAAACCTACTCCCTACCAATTTTCATCAGGTGACCCCTAATTTGTGTCCTATGTGAAGTTGTAAATACCAATTCCTTATTCACTTTCTCCTTCTGTTCATGGTTTCATAGAACTCTATCATATCTCCTCTTACTCATCTCTTTTGTAAGATGAACAGCCATAGCCTTATAATCTTTTCTTATATGAAAGCTGTTCCATGCACCTAATCCTTTTGGGGGTATTTCTCTCACCCTCACCCCCCAAATTCTGATATATCTCTTTTTGAGATGTGGCTGCAACAATTGCACACAGTATTCAGGTGTGGATGCAGCATAGATTTATATAATGGTGTTACAAAAGTTATTCTTATTGTCTATCCCTTTCCTAATGGTTCGTAACATTCTGATAGGTGTTTTTGACTCCGGCTGCACATTGAGCAGGTGTTTTCAAAGAACTAGCCACAATGACTACACAATCTTTCTTTTGCTGTAGCAGTTAACATAGATCCAATAATTTTTTTTATGTATTGTTGAGCTTATGTTTGCATTTATCAACACTGATTTTCACCTGCCATTTTTGACTAGTCAGCCACTTTTCAGAGATCGCTTTGTAACTCTCCGCTTTGGACTTAGCTATCCTGACTTGATGGGAAATTTGGAAATAAAATAAACTTGTGAAAAAAAATCATAAACTCTTTTCAACCAGCTCCACAAAACTCCCTTGGATGTCAATGGGGGCAGGAATAGGCATTTTTGGTGGATGGCAACAATAATAGGGCTGAAGAATATGTGGAATCTCAGCCACATGGATCTACTGCATGTTGTAGGGGACAAGTCAGTGCCTGCTGCCTCCCTGGTGTGAGCGCAATTCCTCCTGCCCTCACTGCGCAAACTCCTTTCCTCTTGCAAGGAAGATTTAGGACAGGAATAATAGTGATAGGTCATTATGACATTTTACTGTGTGTTTTATAGGACATCACGAGTCACTGATTTGGGGAAGAACTTTGCAGTTCACTACTAAATTGCCTGTTTCAATCAATCTGGCTGGGTGATGTCTATAGGAGTTTTATGAAATGTAACTTATATTGGAAGCCCATATTTGTTCCAGTTACACTGAGCACCGTTACATAAAACCAAAACTCCTAAACCGTGCAAACTTCAGATTGCTGAAATAGGAATAAGGCTCTTTCTGGGCAGCTGAAGGGCTTAACCTTCTGAACTGAGGCATCCATAGGTCAGCTGTTAGGGCAATGGTGTTTCTTTAGTGGGTGTTTTTTTGCAATGGCCATAATACAGAACACCAGTGCATCTAGGGGGACATAGGAATTGCCATTCTAGATTCAACCGCCGGCTCATGTAATCCAAATTCCCAAGAGGAAGGCAGGCAGGGAAGTACTGATAGCTGGTAAGTCTTTGCAAAATGGGTCTGGGATAGAACCTGAGTGGTAATTGAGTAAATAGTGTGTCCTTATTGCCAAGAAGGATAATGTCCTATTGGGCTGCATTAGTAGGAGCGTGGCCAGTGGATGAGGGAATTGATTCTTCTCCTCTATTTACCACTGGTGCAGCCTTCTTTGAAGTAGTGTGCGCAGTTTTCCGCCCCCCCTCCCCCATTGCAGAAAAGATGTGGACAACTTGGAGCAAATCCAATAGAGGACAACAAAAATGATTAGGGGACTGACTGGAACACATGCCTTTTGAGGAAAGGTTGTGGGAACTGGGTTTGTTTAGTCTGCAGAAAAGAAGAGTTGGGATGGGAGGATTTTGTAGCAGTCTTTAGCTACCTGAAAGGGGGTTCCAGGAAGGATGGAGCTAGGCTGTTCTCAGTTGTGGTAGATGGCAGAGCTAGGAGCAATGGTCTGAAGGTGCAGTGAAGAGGTCTAGGTTGGATATTAGAAAAATCTTTTTCACGAGGATGGTGAATTACTGGAATGGGTGACTGTGGGAGGTGGTGCAGTCTCCATCCTTAGAGTTTTTTTAAGATGTGGCTTGAGAAATCCTGGCCGGGACAAGCTAGTGGAGCTGGTCCTGCTTTGAGCAGTGGGTTGGACTAGATGACCTCATGAGGTCCCTTCCACCCCAATCTATTATTTTATTCTTCTGGTCACATAACTGGAAGCAAGACTAGCCAGGCCCAACCTGGAGATGCAAGGGCTCCTCCAGAAAACAGGGGCTGGCTACGTTTCTGGTGAAGAGTGGAGCAGTGACACATCCTCAGCAGAGAAGTGTTAGGAAATGCTGTTAAAAAGAGATTTTTCTCTTTAGTGGAGTTTTTGACCATCAGACCTGACCATGTTAAGGAGAGAAAGTGAGATCCCGACCAGAACCTGGAGGTTGAGTGAGCAGAGAGAGATGCAGAAAGGACCTGGTACCCTGGAAGGACTGCCCAAGCTCCAAAGTGCTCTCCAAATGGGGAGGACATAGGAATGAGAGACTGGCATGTGGGATTTTTTTTTTTAATAGTTGTGTGTTTCCCCTCCAGTTTCTCTGTGAATAAAGTGAATGTGTGCCTGCTAAATAGCAGTCTGAACTATGCAAACAACAGTGAGTCTTGTTTGAAATGAATTCTTGCTCTCCTTCCAGAACCACTAGGGGAAGCAAATAAAGAAGTTTGCAGAGGTTTCAGAATTTGTGCAAATGGACCTCAAAGGTTCTAGATCCAGAAAACTTGATCTTTCTGTGAGTTCCAAAAGTATTGGGAAAAAGTAATTTATGTTAATACATATCCCTCATCCAGGGATCATTTTTATTCCTGCAGAACCAGGATTGAGAGCTCTGCTGTTTTCATTTCACCTAAAGTGATGTCCAATGGTAGTCTTATCCACTACAAACTATCTTCCATATAAAGAGAAAGCACTGCTCCTTGGTGACTTGACAGGCAAAGAAAAAAGGGAGGAGTTGTTGCCTTGTTTATTAAAAATGTATACACTCAAACCACGGTTAAAATGGAAATAGGAGACAGAGTTGTTGAGGATAAAATGGGTAAAAAATTAAGGGTGATGTCACCATAGGGATCTACTACAGACCACCTAAGCAGGAAGGGGTGGGTAGGGTTTTTTTTTCCAAATAACCAACAAAATCATCTAAATCACAAATGCTGGTGATGAAAGGGGACTTCAACTACCCAGACATGGGTTGGGAAAATAATACAGCAGGGCAAAGGTTGTCCAAGAAGTTCTTAGAATGTATTAGAGATCATTTTTTATTTCAGAAGGTGGATAAAGGTACTAGTGGAGAGGTTGTTCTTGATTTGATTTTGACAAACAGGGAGGAACTGGTTGAAAATTTTGCATGTGGAAGACAACTTAGGTGAAAGTGATCATGAAATGTAGAGTTTAAGGAACGGTAGGAGGGAAAACAGCACAATAAAGATATTGGATTTCAAGAAGTCAGATGTTAGCAAACTCAGGGGGTTGGTAGGTAAGTTTCTGTGGGAAGCAGTCTAAGGGGAAAAACAGTTCAAGAACATTGGCAGTTTTTTCAGAAAACTGTTAAGGGCACAAGAAGAAACTATTCCACTGTATAGGAAAGATAGGAAGCATGTGGGAAGAGATCACCCTGGGTTAACCAGGAGATCATCAGTGATGCGAAACTCAAGAGAGTTCTTATGAAAAGTGAAAACTAGATCCAATTACAAAGCATGAATATAAATGAATAACAGGTATGGACAGACAAAATTAGAAAGGCCAAGGTACAAAACAAGCTAAGGGCAACAAGAAAACATTCTATAAACACCTTGAAGAAAAACATAGACCAAGAAGTAGGCCAAGGACAGAGTAGGCCCATTACTTTTTGGGGGATGGGTGGGAATAGTAACAGAAAATGTGGAAATGGCAGATATGCTAAATGACTTCTTTGTTTCATTTTTCTCTAAAAATGTTAACAGCAATTGGTTGTTAAATATAGTGAATGCTAGTGCAAAGGAGGTAGGATCATAGGCTAAAACAGGCTATGTCTATGCTAGGAAAAGTTGCTTAGAATTTGTTAATTCGAACTAATAAGTTCAAGTTTATTTTGAACTAAACATAGAATTATTAATTCAAATTAACAAAGTGGACTAATTCAACTCAACATTAAGTCGAATTAGTCCACTGTGTTAATTCAAACTAATTGCCCTTAATTCAAATTTATTAAGTTTGAACTAAGGGTTAATCCTCATCTATACTGTCTTTAGCTCAAACTAATGATCAAACTAAAGGCTTAGTTCGAACTAACCAGCAGGTTTTACTAATTCAGCTAAGCTTTCATTAGTTTGAATTAAGGGATTCCTTAATTCAAACTAATGAAAGCCTAGTGTAGACAGGTACTAAGTTAGTTTGAATTAAGCCTCCTTGGTTTGAACCAGCTTGCAAGTGTAGACATAGCCATAGAGAATAGCCAAGTTAAAAACTACCTAAACAATTTAGATTTCTTCAAGTCACCAGGGTCTGATGAATTGAATTCTAGATTACTTAAGGAGATGAAAGAGAGATATGTAAGCCATTAGTGATTATTTCTGAAAAGGCGTGGAAGAGGTAAGAGATTTCAGAGGACTGGAAAAGGAAAAATATAGTGTCAATCTAAAAAAAAAAAAAAAAAAAAAAAAAGGGAGACAAGAACAAACCGGGGAATTACAGACCAGTCAAGTTAAGTTCAGTACCAGGAAAGAAAATGGAGCAAATGATTAAGTAATCAATTTGCAAAAGCCTAGAAGATAATAAGATGAGAACTAACAGACAGCATGGATTTGTAAAGAACAATTCATGTTAAATCAACCTAATAGCTTTCTTTGACAGGCTAACGAGACTTGTGGATAGAGAGGAAGTGGTAGATACAGTATAGCTTGACTTTAATAAGGCTTTTGACCTTCTCATAAACAAACAAGGGAAATACAAACTAGATGGTGCTAATATAAAGTGGGTACCAATCCACTGGAACAGTCTTCTCAGAAAGTAATTATCAGTGCTTCTCAATCAAGCTGAAAAGGCATGTTGAGTGGGGTCCCACAAGGTTTACTTCTGGATCTGATTCTGTTCAATATCTGAAACAAACAAGGAGTCCTGTGTCACTTAAAAACGAACACATTTATTCATCAGACACTTTGAAGATGGGGGAACTTCAAAGCATCTGATGAAGTGGGATTTTCTTCCATGAAAGCTCATGCAATAAATAAATTCATTAGTCTTCAAAAGTGCTAGAGGACTCCTTGTTTGTTTTTGATCACCTAGACCAACACAGCTACCCCCTTTGGACCTTGTCAATATCTGAATCAGTTATTTAGACAGTGTCATAGAGAGAACACTTACAAAGTTTGCAGATGATACCAAGCTGGGAGAGGTTGTAAGTGCTTTGGAGGATAGGATTGAAGTTCAAAATGTCCCAGACAAACTGGAAAATGGCCTGAAATAAACAGAATGAAATTAAAAAGGACAAATGCAAAATGAAGCACGTAGGAAGCAACACTCGGTTACACACAAAATGGGAAATGAACTGTCCAGAGGAAGGAGTACTGAGGAAAGCCGGGATGTGGGTTGCAGAAAAAGCAAACATTATTCTGGGCCGTGTTAGCACTTAGTAGGCCTTAACCAGAGCACTGTGTCCAGATGAGGACAAATTGGTGAAAGTCCAGAAGAGGGCAACAAAAATGGTTAAAGGTCTAAAAAACATGATCTGTAAGGAAGATTGAAAAAAATGAGTTTGTTTAGTCTGGAGAAAAAAAGATTGAGAAGGAACGTTATAACAGTTTTTGAGTATATAGAAGGTTGTCAAAAGGAGGAAGGACAAAAATTTTTCACTTTAAACTCTAAGGATGGGGTAAGAAGCAATGGGTTTAAATTGCAGCAAGGGCAGGTTAGTCTGAACTTTAGGAATACTTCCTAACTGTCATGGTAGTTAAGCACTGGACTAAATTGACTAGAGAGGTAATGAATCTCCGTCATTGGAGATTTTTAAGAGCAAGTGACACAAACACTTTTCAGGGAGGGTCTAGTACTTTGTCCTGCCGTGAATGCAGGAGACTGGACAAGGTGACTTCTCGTGGTCCCCTCCAGTCCTATGATTCTGTGCATTTAGATACGTTCTTAGGAATTCCAGCCATATAATGCTTCTGTTTCTCTGTGAATAGTGGATGGATGGCTGTATGCACAAGATACAGGAGGGGTCAGCAGGAAACCTGTATGCTAACCTCATCTGTGGCTCAAACTTCCTCTATGGCCTTGGGTAAATCACTTAGCCCAGCAGATTCAACCTTTCAGACTTGCTTAGGATGAGAATTTGAAATCCCTCATTTGCATTTTTGGCCTCAATCTTTGTGTCACTCTTTGTGGTTGCAAATATTGACCTATTAGGCATGATGGGAGGTTTGACTAATAGATTTGAAGTCCAGAAGAGAGCATTATGATCATCTACCTGAGTTCCTGTATAATTCAAGCCACAGAACCTCAACCAGTAATTTGTGCATCAAGCCCATGCTCCTGCTTGAGCAGGAACAGATCTTTTAAAAAGAAATAGAATCAAGGTCTTCTTCCCTCCAGCCCGGTTCTTCTTTCCCTACTTGTTCATATTGGACCATCTATTTGTCCAAATTGGCCAGTACTGTTGTTTTTCCCAGGATATTCTTTTTCTAGACCACTTTGAAATAGCTAAAGTAGAGACTTCAGCACTTCCTTTCCACAGCCTAATAGATCACACCATTTGGAAATGTTCCTTAAAGTTTTTCTGTGCTTGGCTGGGTCATACTTTTTACACTGAGAGAAATGAGTTCTTCTACAGCAAGGCTGCAAATATTCAAGTGAGAAAACAAAGATAAGAGTTGATTAATAATGATTATTGCTTGGTTGGTGATTGGAAATGAGAATGCATGACAGCAGATCCCAAGGGCAGTGGCGGGGGTGGGTAGGGAATCCTTTAAGTATGGAGAGGTTTTTTTTTTGTTTTTTTTTAATACCCTTTCCAGGAAGAGCTCTTTGTATGCAAGCAAAGTGGGTAAAAGCAGCTCGATATCAGCCCAATTACACAGAGATTGCTTTTTGCATTTCTGCACATTTGTCATTTTAAAATTTGCCTTTAATTTATAGCAATTTGGCTCATTATTAAAATTGTATTGCACATTTGGGGAAAGAAAATGATCTGCTCAACATTTGCCTGAAATTCAAAGAGGACAGCAAGTTGCTTTGTCTCATCCTCAAAATCCCTATCTGTCTTCTGCCACGCCAGCCTGAATTCTTCCTTGCTATAAATTCTCTGTAGGGAAGAAGTTCCTCACAAGGCTGTATTTGGCCCACTGGCCAAAATTTTCAAAAGTAGATGTCTTCAATTAGGATCTAAAAGACTTCTACAGGCACTGAGTAAAGGCAATGATTTAGGAAAACTCTTAAGCACATGTGCAAGTCCATGCCTATTCAAAGTACCATTCAACATGTGCTTAATTTTAAGCATATGCTTAAATCCCATGGAGTTCCAAAGCTATAAGGCTAAACAGTGCTTAAATGTAATTTTGAGCAGAAATCCCTTTCTGAACTGGAACTTGAGACCTGATTTTGAACATCCAAAGGATCCCCCTGAAGTCAATAGGAGCTACACAGGGCTCAGTAATTTTGAAAAACAGGTCACTTAAGGACCTCAACATAGACTTTAGGAGCCTAAATTTAGGTGCCTGTTTTCAAAAATCTTGGCTGTTGAGTTTTTCTTCATTATTCATGCACATCATGCAATCCCATCTCTCTCAAGGATGGGACAAGTGCATTAATAAACCCAGCTGAAAGGATTTTCTGCAACTAATTTGTTTGAGTTTCATCTCTTTCTGTTTATGAATTGTCTGCAAGCAGCCTATGATTTTCTCAGAATGTCCCATTGTTCCAGATTAATTGCTGGTGACCTTCTGAATATTTTTCGATTTTTAGTTCACTCATAAAATGCTTGTGAAGTGTAGCATTTGAGAGGGGAACGGAGGCTTTGTGGGAAAGGCGGAAGACTAGCAGTCAGGAGAGATGGCTTCTGACATTGATACCCTGATGTGTGACCTAGAGCAAATCACTGTAGGGGTCTCGAATCCAGATTTGAAGGGCTAGCAGGCAGCTGACATTTCCGGGCTGTCCATCCCCCTAGCAGCTGTCCTCTGCTTCCCATGACCCACTATGGACACAGACCATGGGAAGCTCCGCCTCAAGGGTTTGACGGATAGCAACTCTATGGCTCATGATTGGCTCCCTGACTTATTTAAATCCAAGGGGCACTCCAGGAAGTGTCCAGGCAACAGTATGGATCTTCTGCTGCTGTCACAACTGTTCCTGCTCTTGAATATGTGGATTGATTTCACCTCCTGATTCAGCCCCTGACATCTGACCCTCAGTATTGGCCTGGCTTCAAGCTGATTATGAATTTCTTGGTTACTCCTCGCTGCAGGGTCACCCCTGCATGCCCGCCCTTGTTGGGATCCTCTCTCTGCCACAGATTCGTCATTTGTAACTGGGCCAATGTTTTTCATCCACAGAAACGTTGCTTGTGATAATACATTTATTAATGTCTGATGTGCTCAACTATTATGGCAAGAAGGCCCACACAACTAGAGCTGGAAGAAATTCTTCAACTGTAACCTTTTGGAGGCAAGAGGACAAAAATTGTAGGTTCAGTGAGACCAAATGGTACTGGGTTCAAGCCCCAGGGAGTTGGATTAGATGATCTCTGGAGGCCCCTTCCAACCCTATGGCTCTATTCTATTCTAAAATGTTTTGCAGGTTAGTGTCAGTTTTACTGGTCCTTCCTCCCCACCAAAAATTACAGTTTTGGTGTTTTCTAACAAAATATTTCATTTCTTTAATTAAAAATATTCTTTTCTGAAATTTCCTTTAATTTTATTTTTTTAATTAAAAACAGTAAATTCTTGACGTCAAAACAAAACACTCATTTGGCGCCAAACAAATCCTTTCATTTGGACCCAAATGAATTTTTCAACTTGCTGATTCATTGAAAAATTTGAATATTTTCCAATTTTTCAGAATTGCCAGTGAACCCCAAAATCCATCATTCACCCAATTTAGAGTATAAGCGTACATACACGCATCCATGTGTATGCCCACTTGGGCTGCATCAGTTAGTTCAGACCGGTCACATGATTATAGTGACATTCTCAATTGGATGAGAAAAATATTATTCTTTACATATCATAATATGGGTTTTAGGTTCCCCAACTGGTCTGACCTGAAGATTGATATGGTTCCTGTCCAAGAATTAGGCTACACAGAGTTTTGTGAGGAATTTTGGTATGTCTGACGAGGACACTCACACTAAGAATAAAATATAGTCTTGAGACTTTTATTGAGATAAAATGGAATAATAATCAAATGAGCAAAAATCAATCAAAATTATAAAGGCAATAACATTGTTACAGAAATGCATGTCCTATTATGTTTTACAAAGCATTTTAGATTAATATAGTTCCAAAGGGGCAGCCGCATTAGTCTAGTTCAGCAAAACAAACATGAGGTCCTGGGGCACTTTTAAAGACTAACAAATTTATTTATGGCATGAGCTTTCGTGGGAGAAAATCTTCAAAGCATCTGATGAAGTGGGATTTTCTCCCACAAAAGCTCGTGCGATAAATAAATTTGTTAGTCTTTAAGTGCCCCAAGACTCCTTGTTTGTTTAGACTGATATAGTTGCACCCTTCCTTGATAACCTAGTGGTAAGAGGGCCAGCCTCTCCCCTGTCATACCATGTCAGTCCAATGGTTCATCTACAGTTCTTGAGTGGGAGGTGCAGTGTTCAGGAAATGCTAGAAATCTAAGAACTATAGACACTAATTTAGAGTTAGACTTACCTAACACAGTAACTATAAGAGTAAGATTATACAAGATTATAGAGAGAACCGTACAGAAATATAAAACTAAAAATTGAGAAGTATACATAGATCTAACCAAGTTTGAAAGGGGCAGCTGTGTTAGTCTCGTTCAGCAGAAAAAGTAAGGATCTCTGTGGCACTTAAGAACTAACCGATTTATTTATCGCATGAGCTTTCACGGGAGAAAATGTGGGACACCAAGACTTCAAATAGAAACAGCTGAATTAGAATTGATATGCAGACTAGGTTGTGTGAAAGCAGGATTAAATTGGGACTATGGCTTCTTTTACCATTACAACAGGTAATTTGACTTCACCCTCCTCTATGTGCTGTTTCCAAGTGTTTGAATCTTAACAACTGCTCTGATTTGCTTTTACTATTGTATGACCTGATCCCATGTCTTACGCTCCCTTGCATTTATTTTCATCCCATCTCCTATCTTCACAGTGTCTGACGAAGTGGGATTTTCTCCCACAAAAGCTCATGCAATAAATAAATCTATTAATCTTTAAGTGCCACAGGTAGATCTAAGAAGAACTAACTTGGAGAGTTGCCTCTCTTATAGTATGGGCAGGTGTGCCCTCCTTCCACGTCCAAATGTAACTTCCTCACCAGAAAAACAAACCTACTCTGTAGGCTAGCATGTTCGTGCATATTTAGGATGCATCCCTACCTTTTGCAGACAATGAGCTCATCCTCACCTTTGTTATTTCTGGTTTAACTGGTTAGTTCCATGTTCTTTTTGGTGTTGCTGTTAGGTTTATAGAGGGCACAAGTGAGATATCAATGCATCCTCCTTTATCTAAGATAAAAGTCGTCTCTGTCTCTGTCTGTCTCTCTCTCACACACACACACACGCCATTAGCTCATCATCACTTTTCTTGATTAAAGGTTCTGAATAAATGTATTGAATGTATGTTTGCTAACTTGCCTTAGTTCATCATGCTGGATGTGTCCTGTGGGTTTCTTGTGTTGCACTCAAACCACCCTAACACAAATCTATAAACCTATTATAAAGAAACCAGCAATTAAATCAGTAAGAAAAGATATCCATGCAAGCAAGCAGGTGGGTTCCATGGAGATTAATAGTGACTCATGTATGTTATTTAGCTTTCATATCTCTTGTCAACCACCAGTGGCAATGTAGATCAGGCCTCAGATAATTTCTCTGGTCGACGCCACTAATTTAGTTCCCAAAAGGAGTATGGGTGCATTGATAGAAAGGCACCTCCCGTCAACGCAGAGCTGTGAAGGTGCTACATTATGCAAGATAGATTATGTAGCTTTTGTATCTCTCATCAACCGACAGCAGCAATGTAGACGAGGCCCAAGATTCCCTTTGTTAGTGCGTGGCACTTCTCTAAAAGGCCCATGTTGTTAATTTCTAACACTCATCCACACTATATCATTTAAAAGTTTTTACTATATATGTTCAGATGAGGTATGATGTGCAACTGTCAAGTGATGCTGTATGTTGTAGGCGAGGTGAAACAATGCCCCCCAAAATGAGTGTATCCTTTTTTCCATAATTCTGGCAAGACTGCAACATAATTATGGCTACAATTTTTGGTCTTTAAGTTAATTTTAATACCCTAATTCATTGGTTAAAGCTGCTAAACTGTAGTGTTATGAAAAAAAATATCCATTTTGCATGGGCACCTTTTTTTCAGATGTAATGAAGCTGTTTAACATACAGCAAAAACGGCAAATATCAATATTTTGCAATATATTAACTGTAATCAAGTCACGCCGGAGGGCCACAAAAGGTATCTGAGTGCAGGTATGTCTTCCCCAGATTGTTAAAGTCGCTGTTCCCTGCAGGCAAGAGGGTTAGTGCAGGTTAATTAGTAACATGTGAACCCAGTTAAAGCCTAATCCAAACCATTAACACCCCGCCTCTGCTACAGAGGGGTGGGGGGAGCAAGAGAGTTGCATGCAGCCTGGAGGCTTGTCGCAGCAGAAGGAGAAAACTTCTCCCTAAACTAAGAGACAGTGCTTCTGCCCAGGGGAAGAGTGGCAGGAGAAAAATGCCCGACACCAGCTTGGGATACAGGCTGCTAATTCCTGGATCCCGGGGTGACACCGCCAAGCCTACAGCTTCAACAGAAGAGATAACAAAAGGTCTGACTGATAGTCTTAATGGCTCACCCCTACTTTGGGGCCAGAATGGCACTCCACGGACCACACCAAAACTCACGCCAAGCATGCTGGGTCTAGAAGCACTCACAGTACTCATCCAAGGCGGGACAGACTTTATCCCTGGCATCTTTCACCAGCAGAGAGAGCCCTAACCTGGCTGGCTTGAAGGATACCTTGCCACATAACATATTCTGAATTCTCCAAATATCTCACAAGTGACTATAATAGTTTGCTGTATTTTAACTGAAATTTGCTGACCAGGTTAGTCTTCTACTGAAGGTTGTGAACCAGACCACACTGTGCCCATAGTTTGTCCTGGATAGTGAATAGATACAAATGTACGTTAATTCCTAATGAAATGCTTCTTCATTTGTAAGCTCTTATACATGCACAATAGCAGTTGGTCAGCCTGGTAGAGGTTTTAGTTTGTAATTGTCTATATAGGCTGTACTAGCCTTTGAAATATTTTAGAAATTGGATTTTTAGTTCAGTGACACTTATGCATAGTGACAGATGACAATACAACTGCACATAAGGAGTATGGAAAAGCTATGAGAGAAAAAAATGGCTTACGTAGTGAAGATAAAATCCATAAACAGATCCTTGCATCTGCACTGAAGATGAGTAAAGAATATGTTTCAACTTTTACTAACTATATCATTAACATTGTGACAAACCAGTTTGACCCTGGAGCACATCCAGAGGTGCCTATCCACATACCTGCAGGACTGCCTGTAATATCAGATGTACAAGAGGCTCTCCTGAAAATAATAGATGTTGGTGAAGAAGAAATGGAGAGATTTGTGAGAGGGTGCTTGACGTAACTTCTTTAGTCCTGTAAAGAAATCGGGCATTGAAATGTTTGCTGACATGGCCAAGAAGACCAAACAAAAGTCTGACAAGGGAGGGAAAATCACTGCAGCTGTTAATACAGAAATAATTTCCCCAGAGCCCTCTCCATAGCAAGATGCAGAGATGGTGTTTCAGCAGCAACTGTTTTTAGTCACCCAAAAGGACTTGTTTCCATGTCTCTTTCTTATGCTAATGGACCAATGAGATGAACAGACAAAGAAGAATTAGGGCATCATCTGGAAACTAAGCTAAAATCATCCATAAGCGAAGGGCATGCCACAAAGAAACCAGCATACGTCAAAGATGCCAAGGCTGTCATGCTAGTGATGTCTGGAGACACACTTGATGAACTGGCTGCTGAGTAATTGAGGCAGATCTTAAAAGGATATGGCAAAGCTACAGTAATTCTGTAACGGAAGTCTTTGACAGAAATGACAACAGTTACTCAGTGGAAGCTGCAGAAAGACTATGCCAGACAAGAGCTAAGGTTGGAGGTAAGCAGTATCGGGTTGGTGAATGCTTTGTGCTTCTGTGGAAAAAGCCTCTAAACATGGCATCTCAGAAGCAGTCATTTGTAAAATTTTTCTCCAGATGTGGTTTAGGATACCTCTGGGTATAGGAAAACAAACAAGGAGTCTTGTGGCACTTTTAAAGACTAACAAATGTATTCATTGCATGAGCTTTCATGGGAGAAAATCCCACTTTATCAGATGCTTGAAGATGTAGAACATACAGGGTATGCCTACACTGAAAAGGTTTTGTTTTTTTTTAAAAAAAAAAAAGAGATTTATTTTGAAAAAAAAACTTTTTAGTTTTCTATGCAGGCATTTTATTATTTTGAAACAATGCTTCATTATTTTGAAAAACTGAAGTGCTATTTCAAAATAACTAAACCTGTTTTTATTTCAAAAGAGCAATTCTTTTGAAATAGTTAGTTTGAAAAAAGCCATTCCAAGCCACAGAACTGGCTTTTTTCGAAATAATGGCAGTATACTTTTCCCTGCTTTCCCCTATTTCAAAATAGAGAGTCTAGTGAAGACTCTCTGTTTCAAAATAATAATTCATATCTTATTTTAAAATAGAGTGTCTTCACTAGGCTACTATTTCAAAATAATAAATTCAAAATTATGCTATTTCAAAATAGTTATTTCAAAATAGCTATTTTGTAATGTCTTAGGAAGTGTAGACATAGCCACAGAAATTTTCTTCAAGCTTCTGATGAAGTGGGATTTTCACCCATGAGAGCTCATGCAATAAATAAATTAGTCTTTAAAAGTGTCACAAGACTCCTTTTTTGTTTTGCTGAACTCGACTGACACAGCTGCCGGAACTGGCTATAGGAGTTCACCCAGCACACAAACTCCTTCTTGCCACTGGCTTTTCCAGTATTGAAGTAGCAATGTTCATGACCAGAAGAGTGTTCAAGAAGCTCAAAACTTTTATAATAATCAGGAGGAAGGAGATACAAGGATGCTACTCTCTGTTGTATGAAGCAGGTGAGCTTTTGGGTCTCTTGCTATCACAGAAGCCCAGGTAATTAGATCACCTGTTATAGATATCCTGGCTTTTCACTAATTTCCAAAAATGGAATACACAGAAATTGTGTGGCTTGAAACCAGCACCATTAGCAGCACAAAGTGGCAAGGGTTGCATCTACTCGTGAATGCATTCTTTGATCACCTCACTCCCGACTTCTGCAGCATTCCTCCTGCTGTACACACATTAACAAGATGTGATGCTTGTCATTCATATTTAGTATGGTGGGAGAAAAATCTGTGTTTAATGTTGTCAAAACAAAAGGAGCTTTCTGCTTCAGAGGTCTTGCCAAATTGGGAGAGAGTAATGAACAAGCCACAATTTCTGTAGCAAAGAAAGATAAGCAGAGTCCTGTGGCACTTAAAGACTAACAAATTTATTTATTGCACAAGCTTTCATGGTAGAAAATCCCACTTCTGTGATAAATAAGTTTGTTAGTCTTTAAGTGCCACAGTACCCCTTGCTTATTTTGCTAAATGCAGCAAAGAAGTTGGTAAAAGTGCTGTATGACCAGAGCGAGAATGAAAGGAGACTCACAGAAAGCTGAATTGCTTGTGCCTCAGTCTACCTATCAAAAAAGACAAGTCACTGGCCAAACTCCCACCTTGTGAGGAGAGTTTTGAAGACCATGTCAACAGAGCATCTCGGCAAACACGGTTTTGGATGTCTTTGTGCATAACTCAACCAGATATGAGATCGCCCACTGCAATACAGATGGGAAAATGTGGATAATGAACTACTTCCCATACTTTTCGAGGACCCAATGGTAGCTGAACTTCTACAGGTTTATATTTGTGCCTGAACCAGCAGCAGTCTGCTTTGTCACTCATCAGAACAATCTTCCATGCACCCAACAGCGTATATTCCAAGGCAATGAAGACTGTGGTAACCCGTGCAGTCTTGACAGAAATCATAATGATGAACAAGATGATGTTGACTGGAAATGTCATCAATGCTATTACATTTCAACGAAACTGTGCACATTTATTAGTGGATTTTGTGTTACCCTTTTGATTATTTTGAGGCTTTGAAATGACAAAGAAATTCAATTCTATGTCTAGAAATAATATACAGTCATTAAGCTAACAGAAACAAATGTCAATATTTCAAAATGGACACTTTTCCATGTTGATGGTGTCATTGTTCATCCCATTTTGATGGGAGCAGCACCACTTGACAGCTCCACATCATACCTCCTCTTAAAATAGATGTGATAAGCTTCAAATGATGTATGAAGTGTGTGCACGTAGCGAGGATGCATTGAGTCAACCAAATTGATGATATCTGCCACTCGCTTCTTGGAGAAGCGTTCTGTAATATCTGTTGCAAACAACAGATTTTAATGGATATTCTTCCTAATACATTCATCGATTAAGCTAACCTCAGGAGAAAACACACACCAATGAGGATCAACACAGCTGAAAAGAACTTATTTAAAATGCTAGGGAAGTCCTACCCAAATTTACCCTCAGAAGACCAACCTCTTTCCTGAGGCATTCAATTGTCAAGCGCATCTCCATGCCTCCCTCTGTCTTTAGATGACTTGCCTCCTGCACTCTGTGTTTTCTGGCAGACATCTCTTACTAACTTGCTATAAAGAGCTTTCA
Organism: Podocnemis expansa; assembly: GCA_007922195.1. Classification (NCBI taxonomy): domain Eukaryota; kingdom Metazoa; phylum Chordata; order Testudines; family Podocnemididae; genus Podocnemis; species Podocnemis expansa. Next base: position 4,044,022 of record ML682065.1, read on the forward strand.
TTGGCATTTGATGGAGCAAAAGCTTGGTGGGCTGACAACCTCAGTGCTGACATTTAGCAAAGAGAAAAATCAATGGTAAATTGCAACACTGACATTAGTGTCCAGAGCCGAGTTCCTTGTATTTCCCCTCAGCTCCCATGACAGATAAACGCAGGGGGTATACGCAGGCATATACCTGTCCTGTGTGCATTAATAGTGTACCATCTCCAACTTCCTGGAGGCAACACTTCATAAAGAAACTGACTGCTTTCTTTGGGCCTTCCCCAGGTCTTTCATTAATACACGGCCTGATGTTAGGGAAATCCAGATAGTAAGGGAGTGATGCATTGCTACAGGTAGGGTGTCTTTATCATAACACGATAAAGAGCCCTGTGGTACCTTAGGCTATGTCTCTACTGTAGGCTTAAGTCAACTTAAGAGGGCTTAAGTTGACTTAATAACTCTCACCCTTAGGGCACATCTACATTGCCCAACATTTTTGAAAAAACCTTTTTCAGGATAAGTATTTTGAAATAATTATCTCAAAACTATTTTCAAAAATGCTATTTTTGGGACAACAGTCTATTGTCCTGAACTACTGCAACTTTTTTTTTTCAAAAAAGAAAGTCTACACTGGACTTTCTTTTTAGAAAAAAAGCAAGGCAATGGATGTGATAGGGAGGCTTTTTCGAGAAAAAGCCTTTGCTGTGTCCAGGGATGGCTTTTTTTTAAAAAGCTAGCTTGAAAAAGGCTTTTTATTTTGAAAAAGCTGGCAGGTGTGGCTTTTTTGAAAAAGCGTTCTGTTATCTCAAAATACTGGAGTGCTTTTTTGGGTTCATTAAACCTTGTTTTATATTGAAAAAAGCCTTTTTTGGGTGAGCTTTCTTGAAAAAAGCCATCCCTGGACACGGCAAAGGCTTTTTTTTTTTTTTCGAAAAAGCCTCCCTATCTCATCCATTGCCTTGCTTTTTTTTGTAAAAGAAAGTCCAGTGTAGACTTTCCTTCTCACAAAAAAAAAAAGGTCACGGTATTTCAGGACAACAAGCAGCCCCTGGACTGTTGTCCTGAAATAGGATTTTTTGGAAAAAAGGTTTTTTCAAGATAATTATTTTGAAATACTTTATCCCAAAAAAAGTTTTTATGAAATTGCAGGGCAATGTAGACATAGCCTTAAAGTTGACTTTGTGGGTTAAGTCGACCTAACAAAACATGGCCATGAAAGTCAACTTAAGGCAGGATAGCCATTTAAGTTGACTTTATAAAGTTGACTTAAACAAATGGGGCCTCTCTAAGTCGACTTAATAAAGTTGACTTTAAATCGACCTTGTTGGATCAACTTAACCAAGCCCTCTAGTGTAGACATAGCCTTAGAGACTAACCAAAAAATTGCTTGGGGGCATAAGCTTTTGTCAGATGCATAGTTCATAACATTAACTCTCTGGCCAGAAAGGACCATTATGATTATCTAGTTCAGGGCCAGATCAAAGTCCATGGGAGCCTGGGGCTGCCCACCCCTATGCCACCCCACTGCGGTGGTGCCCTGCCCACCGGTGCTGGGGGGCAGGATCAGGGACCCCGGCGGGTGCTGCTCATGCAGCTGGGGGCTGGCAGGTGGGGGGCAGGGGGGCTGCAGCGAGCGGCACACTGGGGGGCGTGTAGAGGGGCATGGCCAGCCACGTGGCATGGATGGACTTGGAGGCGCAGCCAATGCTACCTGGGGGACTGGGAGGGCCATGGGGGGGTCCCATAGCTGGTGCATCTCAGGGGCTAGCAGGTCCGGCAGGGCTGTGGTGGGGGTGTGGCTGGTGCAGCTTGGGGGCTGTGGAGGGGGCCTGCTTTCTGGGGGCAGCTCGGCTCTGGAGGCCATAGGGAGCACAAGCCACTCCCCGCCCCTGGCATAGAGCTGAGCAAACAGGGGCAGGGTGGGGCAGGAGCGTCTCTGGCTCAAGGAGCTGTCCTTTCCCCCCCAGCGCCAGCAGAGCAGGGGCTCTTTCAGCACCCAGTTCCCCAGTGCTGTGGGGGTTTAGGGGGGCAGTGGAAAGGGGCTGGGTTTGGCAGGGGCCATATAGGGGCTGGAGCCTGGGGCCCCCTTTCAGGCCAGTGTTTGAGGCTCAAGCTCCTATAGCCTTTGCGTTAATGCAGCCCTGACCTAGTCTAGTGACACTCAGGTTGTGGCTTCTGAGACACAAGTGGCTCCTGACGTACAGTTTAAATGTGAATAGCCCGCTAGCAAATGAAGCAATGAATTCATGTGGCTGTGTATCTTCTGGGTAATGCTGATCACTAATTTAGTCTTGCACCACTGAGGTCTGAATATCACTGATCTAGTCTGATCTCCACCTAGCAGAGGCTGGTGAATGCACTCAGGGATCCCTACAGTAGAGGGAATTAATCTTGCCTGCAGAGCTGGTGACCCCACGGGCTCCCCTGGGTGGTAGATGAACTGCAGCGTGTCTTTCAGAGAGTTATCTACTCCCAGTTTAAAGAGTCCAAATGAACAGAAGACTCGGGGGAATCTTTCCTGTGAATATTTACCCTCACTGCTAAAAATTGCTTCTTATTTCTGGTATGGGTTTTTCTAATGTCAGGGCCTGAGCATCTTGTGTCTGTGCATGACACAATCGAACATGAGTCACTGAAGCCACACACTAGAGACAAGTGAGATGGGATGATTCGAGTATTTGTGCCGTGCTCTCACTGGTATCTTTGGCTTGCCAGATTTTCTCCATATCTTAGGCCAAGGCCATTTTAATACTGTTGCGATGCCGCCTTCACTTGGCTCAGTCCAGCTGGCTGGATTGTGCTGCTTTTAATTACACTGGGCTTGATTCTCCATTGCTTTGCCCCTGTGCAGTGTTAATAACTGGGGCATATTGGAAAAATGGGGCCCTGAGGGGAATTCTAGAGAAATGGCTTTTTACCTCCCCAAAATGGAAATGTTCAAGCAGCTCTTCATTTAATTTTCTGTTTCTACAACAAACTGATTCCCTCTTCCCCACATTTTTGGTTTCTCTCCTTTTTAAAATCTTACTACTGAAAAGGAGTAGGATAAAGCTATAGGGAAGGGAGCTGTTCTGAAAAATCTGTTTCATAATGATTTCACATATTAGCGCTTTCAACCCACAGCCTTCAGCATTAAAATCATTGGTTCTCTACTACTGGAACTAGAAAATAGTCCAAGAGATGGTAGCAATAGTAGGCTCTTATCCTGTTATGTGAACCGACTACTAACAGTGGGGAGAGTATTCTCCCCAGGACTTGAAATTGGGGGAGATGTAGGGGGAAGTTTGGGGGGGTGTAGAGTGCTCACTACATTGGTCTAACACTGTTACTAGCTGACAACTGGGGTGATGTTGGGAAATTCAGGAGGGGTGCCGGGGGCATCTAGGGGGGAGCATTAGGGAAATCCCTGAGTGGCGACATAGCCGCTTAGTTCCAAAGGGGCAGCCGTGTTAGTCTAGTTCAGTAAAACAAACAAGGAGTCTTGTGGCTCTTAAAGACTAACAAATTTCTTTATTGTGTGAGCTTTTGTGGGAGAAAATCCCACTTTGTCTGAGTGAGATATTCTCCCACAAAAGCTCATGCAATAAATAAATTTGTTCATCTTTAAGCGCCATAGAACTTCTTGTTTGTAGCCTGCTTAGTGTGTTATCTATACAGTAGAGTGCCATTTGTTTGTCTCTGGCTGTATAGACCACCAATAAAACATGGTTCTTTCTCCAAAAAGCTTAGAGTCTAAGGTTGTGCCTTCCTGACTCAGTCTTGTCTTGGGGTGCCCCATTCTAGGGGAGCAACCAGTTGTTTCTCCCAACAGCAATTGGTACTTTAACTTTATCAAGCAGAAGATCCTGCCCATGAGAAAGGAAAGAAGCAGAAAAATCCATGTAATTTTATAACCTCCCTTAGTTTGTTAGATTGTCCCAGTGTGGATATGAGTTACTGGTGCCTGAGGAAAACTACATGACACCTCATCTAACAAATTAAATGTTTCCATGCAATTAAAATGAAGCACTCAGGCTTAGTGTAATAAACTTAAGGCTATTAGTATTCAGTTGCCTTCATTGTGTTTTACAGTGCTGTAAATATGGGCCCAGCATGATGGCTCAGCAGGCACTGGGTATGGAGAAAAATATCTTGTAATATTTGTTATTAAACCATTAAAAAGTCCTTTCCTTGAACACACACACATTTTTAAAATGTACTTGAATTGGAGCCTCTGCTTTTCATCTTGCAGTGTGTGCAGAGATATTACATCATAGCCTCTTGCAAGCATCCTATGAAAGGGCAGGTGCTGTGAGATAAAAAACACCTAAAAACCTGATCCAATGCCAAATGAAGGAGTCTTTGGAGAGTCTTTCTGATTAGAGGTGGGTGGCCTCATAATGGCTTTTTGGTCAGCTGGTAATTCGGAAGGAAAAACAATTATTTCAGGTTGAAGAATGCTTTTTATGGAGGACATTGAATCAAAAAGTAGGGGGGAAAATACAAACAAAATGCTTGATGTCCAGTGAAATGTTTCATTCAGATGTTGAGAGTTCAACAGGTAATAAAATAAAACAAAAAAAACCCCTAGAATTGAAGAAAATGTTAAAACAAACACTAGTTTTGAACTGAAACATGGAAATGTTTCATTTTGAAAATGTCACAGTGAGTCTTTGAGTTATTCAGGGTTTTTTTCTCTTTTTTCTTGCATGAACAATTCAGGAAACACAAGAAGAATCTACATTTGGGGCTGAGCAAAAAGTTTTGTTCGCAACATTTTATCCAGTTCTAGTCCACAGCCTTGAAGTCCTTGTGAGTCCTTACGGTGAGTGCAGTGAGTACAGGGTAAGGATTCAAATGCTGACATTTGGCTTTCCACACTAGAATATGCTCTAGGAGTTATTGTGGAGAAATTCTTTGGCTTGGATTGTACAGGAAGTCAAACTAGATGGTCACAGTGGTCCCTTCTGGCCTTGAAATCAATGAATTGTGTGGTGTTCCTTAAAGGAGTTGAAGTAACCGAGTCTCATTCAACGTCCTTTGGAGTCCATGGAGAAACTCCCAATGACTTTAATGGGCTTGGGATAAAGACCCAAGCGTTCATGCACAGCTAGCCGCACGGAGGCAGGTATGGTTTTGAGGTACTTGCTGAGGGTATGTCTACACTGGAAGCTCTGTTAAGTCGACTTACAGCTGACCTTGTTAAGTTGACTTAGAGAGTCCACATTGAAAACTCCTGTTGACTGCCTGTGTCCACCCTTCCTGGTGGCCAGGAACTCTGGGAGGGGGCCTGGAGGCCAATTAGGTCGACTTAAGGGCTATTCCCCATCTACGTGGCTTAAGTCGACTTAATAAGGTTGCCTTTGTAGTAACCTTGGTGAGGAAAGGGTTAAGTGAGTCAGGAGAGCCAATAGGAGAAGAGTACAGGTTTTTTAATTGGAGCAGCAGCTCTGCCTGTTCCCTGTTTGGTGGTAGCAGAGCTCCTGGAAGGATCAAGGTGAGGTCGGGGTGAAAGGCCTGGAGAATCCAGCGACATCCATGCTAAAGACAGGCGTAAGTCTGTAACTGACCATGCGTGAGTAGAACAGGGAGTGTTTAGCTAGACGCGGTCAGGTTATTTCTTTGATTCTGGATTCCCCTGTGCTGAGCACATGTACCCCCTCCCACTACCCTGTAACTGCCTAAGTTAAATCCCAGAGAAGCAACTCTCTGTGCTTCTTATCTGTTCTTTTTAATTAAAGATTTTAGCCCTTTGAAGTAAGCTCTGGTTCTGTGTCCTAAAAGGCAAGAGGGTTTGTGTTCATGTGCCTCAGACTGCACAGTCAGCTACTAAAGGAGATTCTGTCCCATTTTCAGCTGATATCTTAGTTCAGGTTCAGTTGCTTCCTGAGCGAGGAAGAAAAACAATTGAGGGCATCTCATGGGAAGGAATTCCCAAATGCGCCTTCCTGGGTTTTCAAGAGGTTTTTGCATTTGGGGTGGTGGCAGCAATACCACTCCATGGCCAGGGAACTGGTAGCCTTGGAGAGTTTTAAGACAAGGCTTTAGGGCCAAGGGGTTTTAAGGACTGTTGCAGCCTCCTACCTTCTGCACTCAGAGTGCCAGAGTGTGGAAACAGCTTTGACAGACTTAAGTTGACCTTAAAGAGATGGTTTTATTAAGTTGACTTAATAAAAGCCCAGTGTGGTCACGGGGGGTCTGTAGGTCAACTTAACCTTCCTTAAGTCGACCTAAGGCTCCAGTGTAGACGTACCCTGAGTTATTGCTTGGGTAAGTTATGTATACTTGAATTCATTCTGCAATAAGGGTTTCAACTGCCTTAATAAAATCCCATGAACCTTTTATCCACTAGTTGTTTATGCAAAAAATAATAAATAGGTATGGCTGGCGAGATTTACTCTTTATAAATTCGAGCATATGGTTTAGGGGTGGGTTTTTGCTTTTTAAAAATAATCTAGTAGGTATCTAGTGATTTCTCTCAGTGTTTGGTCTATTATTCATAGGGTTAGAATTACAAGGCTTTTCTCTTCTGTTTTTCATAGGCCGTATTTTTTTCCCCATTTCTCACATATATTGCATTTGCTTTTCTCCAGTCTTCCAGTACCACTCCAATTCTCCACGGTATTTCAAAAATATTGCCAACTAATGGCTTAAAAAAGGTTGTTAGTTAATTCCCTTAATATTCCCTCATGTCATGTAGCCTTGATGGCTGATTTATACTGTGTATGATGACAATTTCCAAGTACTCCCTCACCTGCTCTTTCATTCAGATCTTCGAAGGTCCTTAGGCCCCTAACTCAATTGGTTTATTGGAAGTCAGGTATCAAAATACTTTGGAGGATCTGAGCCTTTATTAATATTCATCCTTCATTCCTAGACGGTCATACCATTCTTCTTCATTATTACAGACAAATTTAAAATAAGGATCTTGGTGTGTCAGCTATTTCTCAGTCATCATCCATTTCATGTCCCTTCTCAAGCTATCTTGATCACTCCTATTGAGATTTACGCATCACAGAATGAAATGCATTTATTTATATTTTGGGGTGAAAAAAAGGGCTAATGTAACTTGGGGGTGGGCAACATTCAGCCTGCTTGACATCTCTGTCCAGTCTGTCAATCACCTAGCCAACAGTCTGCCACCCCCTTCTCCAGCCTACCTGTGAATTATTGTCCATGCCGATTTATCTAATATTAAGGGATGAACTCTTTTAAGAGCAGACCCTGAGTTAGCTCGTGTAGGTAATTGTAAGTAATTCATCCCAAATATTGCTTATACAATACTTGAGTATTTGGAGACTTCAGCCAAACAGAGGAAACATCCAATTCAAAGCCAAAGGATCAGGGATTCATGAAAGTTACTCACTGGAAAATACTGAATAAAACGAAGTGGAAGACAGTCATTTGACTCCTTCCCCAAATGCCCTTAAATTTTACAGGCAGGCCCAACTGGGCCATATGGATCCTAAGCACATAACCTAAAGAACAAAGCACTTACCATTTACAGTACATAAATCTAGGGAGCTTTCAATATGGATGATCATAAAACAAGGAAGAACTAGAAGTCAGATGGTATCTCTGATGGTAATAAAAGAAAAAGCCAACAGTTGCAAAGCAAATTCCCTGCATTCAGAGTTCTGGCAGGAATAATGTTCATCGTTAAAATGACATTCAGTCATAGACTGGGGAGTCGGAGCCAGAGCAACAGTAGCAGGCCCTACTTGGCCTGTCTGAGACAAAAGATTAGCAGAACAGGGGGAGTGAGGGATGATCCCCTCCCATGAGGAGGATCTTCCAGCAGAGAGGCTATAGGGGTTCTTGCTGCCAGGAAAAGTGACGTGGCACTCCAGTAGGAAGGGCTGTGGCTGACCAGCCAGCAGGACAGGAGATGACTGAGGAAGAGCCCAGATGTGGTAGAAGATGCTAGAGTGAAATATTTGGAAGAGCTAGATGGCATTACATGCAAGTGAGTGATAAAGGGGCTAAGTCTGGGTGGGTACTCTGAAGGAGGGAAATGGAGGCAATTTTCTGCTGACACTGCGGTGTGCTCTAAGCCATGCTGTCCCATGACAGACAAGATAAGATAAATGGAAAGAGATGGGTAGGGAATGAGGCGAGGAGGACAGGGCAGAAGCGTAAAGGATAAGAGGGGCATTCTTCACCTTGCATTGAAATACTGCCACCTTCATCCAGAGTGTAAATCAACAGACATTTTGTGCTAATAACATTATAGAAGAGGCTTCAGGGAGGCAAAAAAAGAGTAACTTCTCCTACAGAAGTTTCCAGAGGGAGTTTTAGGTTTTCGACTGTAATTACCAGATATGGAGGTGAGCATTCAGATAAAATAACATCCAGATCTTCTGCTATTTTTACACTAGAGCTCAAACCAACTTTTTTGTGATAGTCTGAAATGATTTTTTAACAAGAGCTTTTGCATCCAGAAGTGTAATTGCCCAAATCAGAGATGGGAAAAATCTATTATATCATCCAGGCAGTTTCATAATCTTTTTTTACATCACTACTGGCCCAGTTTTGCAGGCATATGAATTTTTGGTTGCTAATCCTACATTGTAAACTGTTTGGGGAAGAGACCATCTTTCTGTTCTCTGTCTCTACAGTCCCTAGCACAGTGAGGTCCTGTTCCATGAAGGGGACTACTAGACCCTCGTGCAATAATCCAGGCTCAACCTGACCTCAGAACATTTTGGCAGTTCACCCATCACTAGGTAGTTTATCTGTCACCATTTGCAATTTGCTCAGCAGTCGTAGATTAGCCAGCCCTGCCCTGCTGAAAAGTGACATGGAACCTTTCATGACCATGATCTTCTGCCGCAGCTCTCATCCAAACTACCACAGCATCCCTGAGTGCTAGATAAGACGTAGAGACCGTGGGCGGTCAACCAATAGAGTGTCATATTGCACATCTGTATAGAGAGGGATATGCAAGTTCACTTCTGGCTCTTCAGACAAAGGAATGAGACTCGTTAGGCAGATGATCAGACCATTGCTCAGATCAGCACTGAGTGGTTCCAAAGGAAACTGGATCTCTTCCCCTTAGAGCAGGAGTGTGTCAAACACATATGGAGCCCTTGAGGCTGCTGAGGACATAAAGGGAGGTGGTAGGGTGAGGAGTAGTCTCCTGGGATATGTCTACAGTAGCAAATTAGTCTGGATTAAGGAGGCTTAATCCGGACTAATTTGATCCCTGTCTACACCAGGCTTTGCCTACTTCGAACTAGAATATTTTTAAGTTTTTAAGCAAAGCCTAGTTTGAACCTGTATGTACTAGTCTATAAGCCAATCCACATATAAGCTAACCCTTGGCTATTAACCCCAGAAACCTGAAAAAGCACATGACCCGCATATAAAATGAGGTTCAAAATCAGGGCTGATTCGTCCCCCTTCCTAAGCCCCCTCCATCCTGCCACTGGTTCCCCTGGGCTGAACCACTCACCCAAGGCCCCCTTACCTGACTGCTTCGGTGGCTATCCCATATGCTGGGGCTCCCCCCTCTCCCGAGCATGCTCAGGATGGGAGATTTCAAAACTCCCAGCCTGGTCTGGGGCTATCCCTGCCACCGCATTCTGCCAGATTTTGTCTATTTCTGGTGCGCTAGAGCTTACCAGTGATCTTGTGTATGAAATTGACTTGCGCATAAACTGAGTACCTTTTTGAAAGGGGATTTCAAGGAAGAAAAATCTAGGCTTATTCATGAGTACATACAGTGGTTAGTCTAAATGGTTAGTTTGAACTAACCACTTAGTTCAAACTTAGTTTGAATTTTAGTTTGAATTAGCATGATGTAGCCATGCTAGTTTGAACTAAATACGTTAAAACTAAGTGTTTAGTTCAAATTAACCACAATTTTCTTAGTTCGAACTACAAAAAAACACAGTTAGTTCAAACTTAAAAGTTCCAGTTAGTTCGAACTAACCCCGAACTGCTTAGTTCGAACTAAGCAAGTCCGAACTAAGCAGTTAGATGTAGACATAGCCCTGGAGTTCTTTCAGGAACTTTATTGAAACCCAGATTCTACTGACGAAGTGGGTTGCAGCTCAAGAAAGCTTACGCCCAAGGAAATGTGTTAGTCTTTAAGGTACCACAGGACTCTCGTCGTTTATTCAGATTAGATGGAAGAGTCCTTAAAGGAGCAGCCACTGCTCTAGTACGGGGAGTTGAGCCAATGCGTCATAATGGGGCGATCACAGTCTTCTTCAAGCTGAAGAAGAAAATGACCAACAACCGTAGGAAGGTGCTAGGTTGTTAACGTTAGCTAATGTTTATTGTGATAGTCCCTAAAGATGGCAGTCAGATTGGTCTTCATTGTGCTAGGTGCTGCCCCAAAAAGCATAAGCCCAGATCCTCAGAAGTATTTACGTGCATGAGGGAGCGGCTATGCTGACGGCAGCTCCACCCACAGCATAGGTTTGATTGTACGGAAATAGACTGGAGGTCAGTCTATTAACACAGCACTGGCAAGTAGCATAGCGCTGAGTCAATGGGAGGGCATTTCCCATCAATTCAGCGCAGTGGGGACACTGGTAAGAAGGCATCTGGAAGTTGAAGGGGGACGCACCAATTATTTTAAGTGACTTGCATATCTCCCTTTGACTGCTGCCCATCTCCCTGGCGACAAGAGCAGCTGCACAGTCATAGAATCATAGAAACTGGAAACGACCATGAGGGGTCATCGAGTCCAGTCCTCTGCACTCATGGCAGGACCAAGTACCCTCTTAAACCAACCCTTACAGGTGATTGTCCAACCTGCTCATAAACACTTCCAATGATGGAGAGTCCACAACCTGCCTAGGCAAATTATTCCTATGGTTAATCACCCGGACAATTTCCACCCATGAAGTTGGGTGCCTGGTGGTGTATTTCAGCTCAGCCCAGAGGACACAGGTTTTCAATCAGGCCTCAGTTGGTTCTGCCTGTCTCCATCAGCAAGGGACGAAGGAATGACTGGGTTGCAGAGCGTGGCTCCCTTTGCACCACTGGACATGAGCCCCCTAAGGCAAGGCTGAGGCAGAGGGACAGGGTAGTCTAGCGAAGTTTTGTTTTGCTGCTGCCTGTGTCGTATCTTCTCAGTGAATAGCTAGAGGCCTTCAGTCCGCTGTCAGTCAGGCACCTGTCACTGGCTTTAAATACACCTGTGGAGAGAGACAGACACTGCAGGCTTTCTTGCCCAAGATGTCTCTGTGTGCTGTGTTTTTCCCATGGCCTGTCACTGGGTTTTTAATTAACCTTTCTCTCCATCTTTGACAACGGGCATCACTATTGCTTGCGGACTCAGCAGCTAGAGGTGGGTGGTGGCCTTATTAAAGTTTGTCTTCCATCAAATGTCAGGAACCAAAGCTGTCAGAAAACCAGCATCTGCACATTCAAGTTTGCTCGTAGCCCACCTGATCTGATGGGGATGACTTTGATCCAGGCTGGCACCTGAGACATCGCGCACAGTGCCAGTCGGGAAAATACTCTGTCAGTGCCATGGTCCAAAGGACAGAGAAAGTCAAAGTCCATTTGGGCATGTTGTCTTCAAACTGACAACTCTCCCAGCTATCTAATAGACTCCTCGGCCTCTGGAGAGATGTTGTGTGGCAGAGGGATCTCACAGGAGGCTCTGTTTCCACCTCTGTGTTTGACCCTCTCCTTTTTCAATGCCTGTTGCTAAGGTCAGAGTGGTGAAGTGAGTGAGAAGTAATCACCTGCTCTTCTTGGAGCTAGTGCATGCTAAAAGGCATGGAGGCTGAAGAGAAGAGGTGTTGAGGGATGTAAAAGTCCTTCACTGCCTGACTTGTGGCCTCACTGAGAAGAGAACAGAGCAAGGGGGACACAGAATTGGAGTGCAGAGGAGAAAGAGCAACAGAGGAGTTACAGGGAGGCCAAAGGGGAAAGCTAAGGTTGGAAGGAGAGAATGAAATGCTTGTTTTAAAAAAGGAACTAGGGACAGCAGGGTTTATAAGGTAATGAGAGCTACAAGAACAGGAGAAAAAAAAAGGAGAGGGTAAATCAAAGGGAAGAGAGCAAACTCCACAAAAGGGGAGGGAGGAGAAGAAAGGGAGAGGAGGGGAGGAAGCTGAAAGCAGAGACCAGAATGAAGGAAGAGTGGCAGGATGGCCCAGTGATTAGGGACACTAGCTTGGCAGGCAGGGAGACCCAAATTGAAGTCCCTGTGTGACTTTGGGCCAGTCACTAAGGTACCACTGAGGATCTGGGTCTAGGCACCTAACTACAAATCAGTGGCTATTGGGCACTTCAATACTGTTGAGGATCCGATTCTGAATCGCTCTGTGCCTCAGTTTCATCTTCTGTGCAACAAGGATAATGGCTCTGCCTTGGCATTGGGAGGAGAAATACATTAAGGGTTGTGTGGCACTCAGACACAGTGGAAATGGAGCACACATTAGTAGCTAAGAGACTTAGAAGGGAGCAATAAGCAAGGAAAGATGCAGCCTACAAGGGTGAGGGTGCTCTATTTCTTCCTGTGCTGACACGGTGCTCCGTTCTCCTGGCAGACACCCCACAGCTCCACCTCAGGAGCATGGGGTTGCTTTGCAGATTAAGCGGCATCCTGCGTTATGTGCTTGGCATAGCCTAGAAGGTGTCTGTCATTTCATTGCGGCAGGAGTTATTGTCAGTCAGTTACAGTTTGGGACAGAGGGGAATGTTCCTAAATAATTCCAAGGAGCCAGGCTGTGCCCTAGCCCAGTCACTCAGATGAGCAGGCCCACTGATTTTAATGTGTGAGTAAAGAAATTAAGGAAGAAATAGGGATTGCTGGCAAAGGGTCATGAAGGGAGCAAACTTCTCCTTCAGTCGATGAGGACACAGCGGCCTGTGACTCCAGAGGGCATCCAGATTCTGGATATAACAACACACCAGGCTAGACTGTCTGTGTGGAATGAACTGGGGAATCCAGCATACAAATGCATCGGCCTCCACTGATTGAGCTGAAAGAGCAGTCTCTTACTGCAACGGCAACAAGGCTCGGAAACAGCTCACCACTAGAGGGGGACAGAGAGTCACACCGTTCCACGAGTTGCACAGACAGATTTTTGGGGCAGTAGTATTGATTTTCTAATCTTTGTTCCGATAATGAACTTTGTACCTCTGGCCTTGTACTCTATGCACAGTGTTTTTGAAAGATTTGCATTGTCTTGATTGCCACATGGCTATTCTGGAAACTGGAGACAGAGTCTGGGGCAAGACTTGGTTGCTAGCTGTTCTAAATAATAAGATTTCATGTAACATCCGCTAGCACCTTACAAATAGATCACCTCACTTCATGCACCACAACAATGAGGCCGCCTCTTCAGAGGAAAAGCAGCAGCTGTTTATACACAGCAGCCCCCTCCAATATCCTGAGACAGTGGGTGTGGAATATTTCATCCAACTGAAATGTTAAGGAATGACTTAGGAGGTGGAAATTTAACTACCCAAACTGAAATTTGGATGGGATGGGGAGTTAAACATCAGGCCAAATTCCACTCTGATGTCATTCCTTTTCGCAGCATGACTGAATTTGGCTACTTCCTTCCTAAGTGTACTAGGATGTACATAAGCCATAGTCTACACTTAGGACAGTTTTCGGCAGCCGTCAACCAGCATTTACGCAAGGCATGTAAAATTCCTTACATAAATGCCAGAGACTTTCTAAGCTGCTGCAACATACTCTGGAAGGCCTACCACAAATCCCTTATGGCCGGCTTTCCCCTATGTCTCCTGAGGGCCAGGACTTCTGGAGCTGAATTCCTCGGTCCTGGAACACCAGGCTGATGGCTGTGATTTTGCCACCATCAATATAGACATAGCCTGAGGTTCACAGGCATCAAAGGCTTTTGTTTTGTATATACTGGCACCCAATAACACTCTGCTGGAATACGGACTGGCTTCCTCTAGTGCAGATGCAACCATGAATCTAGGCCTGTGTCCGTTTGGCTAGAGATGTTGCCTCTTTTTCTCTATTTGTCTTGTTCACCATGTGAAAAGATCTTTCCAACAAAATGGCTGTTCCAGAAAAGGTTGTCCACAGCAGTGGGAAGCATTCAAACTCCACAGGGCAGAGGTATGTGTTAGGCCCTCCATATACCAGTGTAAACTTCTTTAGAGATACTCATGGACCCCCGGCTATGCCTTATAGTCTTTCTACCCTGAGGATTGCTGGGATCCAAGGCCAGCCTCAAGACATCACTGTACTGGTGCAAATTGCAACTGTAGACGAGAGGAGGTTGGCCCCAGTGGAGATTAGCCTTGCTTGAAACCAGTTGTGATCTGGGGTAACCTGTGTACTGTGTAGCCTGGGAAAGGTACAAGATGAAGCAAGGAGCGGGCCACCTTAAGAGCTAACTGCATGGGGCAGGGAGAGTTAAAAGGGCAGACCCATACACCTATGAGGCCGACTCACAAGACTATTTGGCTATGTCTACACTGCCAATTTAGTTTGAATTAAGGAGACTGAATTTGAACTAAATTGGTCCCAGTCTACATCGGGCTTTCCCTAGTTTGAACTAAGAAATTCCTTAGTTCGAACTAGTAAACCAGTGGTTAGCTCGAACTAAGCACGATGTAGACTCAAACTAACCCTTGGTTCGAACCTAAGATATGTGAACTAAGGGCAGTTACTTCAAACGAACAATGCAGACTACTTTGAATTAACAGTGTGAACTAGTTTGAAATAACATTAGTTTGAACTAATAAGTTCTTAATCAAATCATAGAGCTGGTATGGACCTCATGAGATCATCAAGTCCAACCCCCTGGGAATTGAACCCAGGACCTTCTGTATGTTAAGTAAAGGTGTTAGCCACTACACTATTTGCAGGGCTCAAGGTTAGTTTGAAATAACCCGAAGTTAGTTTGAACTAACAGGTTCAAACTAAGTTTCTGTAGTGTAGACATAGCCTTTGGTCTTTAATTTTTCTACAGCTCCGTAACCCCATTAGTGCCTGTATGATTCTGTCTCCCTTTAGTGGCTGAGGGAGGTTTATGAAGTTGTGTGAGTGGTTTATGAATTTGATACAACCTCCGAGGAAGCAGAGCTAGTGTTTTAGCACAGAAAGCCAAGACTGATGCTTTCAGATCCTGGGAATCCCAGGGTTCAATCTAGAGCCCTGCATGGATACAAATAAGTGGATCTGTATCCGACCTGCATCTGCAAGAAATGGTCCATGGGTATCCGGGTTGTATCCGTGGATATCTGCATATTTGCAGGGCTCTAGTTCTGTGCAGATAAAAATATGTGGATCCATATCTGATCTGCATCCACAAGAAATGGTCCGCAGATATCCATGCTGTATCCATGGATGGGGCTATAAGACAGATATCCATGGATTTGCAGGGCTCTAGTTCAATCTCCGCTGGTGGGATGTCATACATAAAGGGGGGGAAACAACAAGCCCTCATTCTCTTCACCAACAAATTGCATCACAGCTGCTTTGCTGTTTGCTTGTCACTCCCAAAGCATTGCAGCTGTGTCTTGAGGCTTCCTTCTCTGAGAGTAATTATGGGGCATATATTTATAAAAGAAGAACATTTAATAAAGTTCAACCACAGACACAAATTGCACCTTTTCACAGCAGCTTCTGAGACAGAATTTTGTTTGTTTGGGACAGGCACTGTAGGGGCTGGATGCATTTAAACAAATCTGTCTGTTTCCCTGAGATGGCAGATTGCAATTAGGGCACAGCAAGCTGGTTTGAACAGGCAATTCTGTGCCTCTTAATTCCATTTGTTCGGCCCATTCGGCAGGGGTGGGGATAGAGCCCTTCCGACAGAGGAAGGGGTGTGAGCGTGCAAATCCACTTCAGGAATTTGAGGCTGCTCACACAAGCCTGACTAATGAGGCTCTGCTGCTTCGTTCTCTGCTGATCTATATTCATTTTAGAGTTAGAGAGAGAACTCTTTTTTACTCCTTTTTGGCTGAAGGACATGTAGCATCAAAGGTAATCAGAAGAATTTAAGTCTGTTATTTGCTTGTTTAAGACTCACTCGGAACAAAACAAGATATTTGGATCAGGTGCACAGTTGCTGGATGCTGGCATAGCTCCACTGACTTCAGGAGGGTTGATCTACTCTAGCTGAGGAATTGACTGTGCTGTTTGAAGTACAGTCTTTGCTTTATTGGTGGTATTAGAGAGATGGGGTGGGTCAGGTAGTGTCTTTGAATGAGCCAACTTCCGTTGGCAAGAGAAAAACAAACTTTCAAGCTACAAAGAGCTCTTCTTCATGCCTAGCAAATGTACACAGTGTGTCACAGCTCAATACATGGTGAAATAGAGCCTGTAGCATAAGGAATTAACATGTATTTCAAGGTGAAGTAGCCCATCAACACCTTTCCAGGCACAGGGAAAGGGAAAGTCACCTCGGGCGTGGGTAGTTGTTGTTAGTGGGTTATAGATTGTTGTAAAATTCAGCAAATCCGGAATCTCTATTCAGGCCATGATTTTTAGTGCTATCAATTTAAGCTCCCAGGCTCACCTTTTGAAAGTGTGATGCAGGTTTCCTTTGAGGATAAGGACAGAGAAGTCAGATATAGAGGAATTGCTGTGTGAAAAGTGTTCACCCCCAGGGCTACAGTGTTTTTCTCTTGTTCATTCGAGAGCTTTGTGGTGGTCTGGTTTCACCCACGCAATTGTTATTGGGGTATTCAGTGCACTGGATGAAGTACAGTCAATATTGTGATAGGCATGTGTGGAGCCCATGGATCTTGAAGAGTGTGTTGTGGTGGATGTTGATTGTTGTAGAAGTGTTTTTATGTCTGCAGGTTTTGCATCTGTTGTTTCGAAAGAGTCTGCCGCTTTGAGTTGATATGTTCTGATTTAGTGGAAACTTGCTTCTGATGATGAGCTTGGAGAGGTTGGGAGGTTGTTTGAAGGCCAGAAGAGGGGGTTCAAGAAAAATTTCTTTCAGGGTGTTGTCCTCACCAGGTATGGGATGTAAATGATGATACACTGTATGAGTTCCAGTAGGGGTGGAAGGTGACAATTAGAGATGTGCAGTTGGAGAGATTTTTATTTCTGTATTGAAGCAGGCTCTCTCAGGTGCTGTGGGTGGCCCATTCCATAATCTGATCTACTTCTCTGGGGGAGCATCCTAGTTTGGTGAAGGCTGTTTTGAGAGCCTGGCTGTAGATAATAGATTTATTGGTGTGCTTGGGCTACTTACAAAATCTGTGAAGGTTGGTGCAGTGATCCACAAGTTTCTTGTGTATAGTTACCTGTAGGGTTCGATTCTTGAAGCTGACTGTAGTGTCCAAGAAGTTCATGCTGGCGTGGGAATGGTCTGGAGAGAATTGGATGAATGGGTGGCAGTTGAAGCTGTGGTGGAAAGCTGTGTGGGAATTCATGTTCTCTGTCTAGAGAATAAAAATGTATCTCAGGTATGTCATTGATTTCCTGGTGCATTTGTCAAGAAATTTCTCTCATGATTAGATTTCAGGGACTGTATACAGTTGTCCTCTTGGTGGTGGAGATGTGGTGGTGGATGTGATTTTTTTTTTTTTTTTTTTTAAGGATTTCACAGTCATTTTTTTCTGAAGTAATCAATGTAGTGATCAAGGATGTTGTTACATCCACTTTGTGATGCCTAGGTGGATACCTAATCTTTCTTATGATTGTTGGTGGGCATGTGGCCATTGTTGTGACAGAAGTTTTTTAAGGTGAAGTCAATGGAAGAATTCTTCTAGTTCTTCACATTATTATTGTATCAGGAGCAGAAGTTCAGTCTCTTTCAAAGGGAGTCCAAAGGACTTAGGAGCCCAAATCCCAATGCAAGTGTATCAGGCTCACATGAATGTCAACAAGGCACCTAATTCCCATAGTCATCTTTGAAAATCCCTGGTTTTGGGCCAATGATGTGTTCAGCATACCAGCCATGAGCCTTAAATCCATCCTTTAATACCATGCTGTTTGCCAAGGTGATGTCTGTTGCAGACAGAAGATACAAACTTCAAGGAGCAATCACAGGGTAAGATTCTCTGGACTGTGCTATGTGGGAGCTCAGATTAGATTAACATAACGGTCACTTCTGGCCTAAACTATCTATAACTCTGTGTAATCAAGAGAGTGAGTAGCTAGTGCAAGTTTATGGTTGGGATAGATGAACATGAAGACACAAAGAATGTACTGAGATTCCTCCATACTTCAAAAATTATAAAGCCTTTGTGGATCCGCTCAGCTGATGGGAGAGTGCTCTTCTGTGGTAAACTGAATTAGTCTAACTCCCCAAAAGACAGAAGGCAGTATCAGTCGGAGATCATCTTCTATCAGCAGTCATAAAGACACTGCCCTGGATAGACAAAGTATGCTGGCATGAGATATGTTCATTACTTTACGTAACTATGTCAACCCAGGGCATCAGTGTGGATAAGGCCTACGTGACTTCAGGATCAGGATCTAATAGGCATAGAATCATTGAATATTACAGCTGGAAGGGACCTCATGAGGTCATCTAGTCCAGCCTCCTGCTAAAAGCAGGGCCACTCCCACTAAATCATCCCAGCCAAGGTTTTATCCAGCCGGGTCTTAAAAGTTTCCGAAGATAGAGATTCCACCACCTCCCTAGACAACCCATTCCAATGCTTCACCACCCTCCTAGTGAGAGAGTTTTTTCTAATATCCAACCTAGATCACCCCAGCTGCAACTTGAAATCATTGCTCCTTGTTATGTCCTCTGTCACCAATGAGAATTGCCTAGCTCCTCCTCTTTGGAGTGCCCCTTCAGGTAGGTGAAGGTAGTTAACAAATCTCCCCTCAGTCTTCTCTTTTGCAGGCTTAAATAAGCCAAGTTCCTTCAGTCTCTCCTCCTAAGTCATGTGCCTCAGCCCCCTAATCATTTTCGTTGCCCTCTACTGGACTCTTTGTAATTTGTCCACATCCTTTCTGTAGTAGGAGCCCAAAACTGGATACAATATTCCAGATGCAGCCTTACCAGTGCTGAATAGAGGGGAATAATCACATCCCGTGATCTACTGGCAATGCTCCTTCTGATGCAGCCCAATATGCCATTGGCCTTTTTGGCAGCAAGGGCAAACTTGAATCATATCCAGCTTCCCATCCACCATAACTCCCAGGTCCTTTTCTACAGAGGCAGTGTCAGATCCCTGTCTCTGTAGCATGCCAAATACAATTATTTGAACTATAAGGCCTGGATAGGGTCAGACTGAAGGGTTTCTAGAGGGTTCCAAAAAGCCAATATATTAGCCCCGGGCTCAGCAAGTCCCTTTTCCCATTGTAGCTGAGCAGTGGTTACTCCAGGTTAATTAGCACATCTGGAGCTAATTAACGCACTGGCCTGGACTTGTTCAAAAGCCTTCCCTCCAGAGAAAGGGTGTAGCTGGAGTGTGAGAGTGAGCAGAGCTATGCGAGTGTGCGAGGGAAGGCAAGGTGCAGCTGGAAGCCAGAGCACTGGTTAGAAAAAGCTCCATAGGTACAAAAACTGGGGAAAGGAAAAATCCTTGCCTAGAGGGGGGCAAAGGACCTGTCCGAGGCCTGAGAGAGACAAACCCATCTAGAGGGACCCTAGAGGGAAGCACGGGACTCACTTAGGTAGAAGTTGACACAGGCCATATGATGGGCACTGTGGGTGTTAAGCACTCTTGAAAGTCTGGCCCATATTTATGTACTAACTTGGGAGGGGCTCTTCTGGAAAGTGACTTCTAATGGGGTGGAAAATTTGGCCCTAAGGGCCAGATCCTCAAAGGCAGTTAAGGACGTAACTCCCATTGATTTCAATAAGGGTTAGGCACCTAAATACCCTGAGGATCTGAGAGCAAGTGAACTGCCAAGGTTACAAAGGAAGCCAAAAGCATAACCAAAAATTTAACCCAACTCCCTTCTAGTACAGGTCAATACCCTAACCACAGTACTATTCCCCTCAAGTCGCAGCCACATTTGGCTCCTTAAATATCAGTTTTTATCTCAAAGACAATCAGTTATACCAAAATGGTCCTTCCGAAGTTGGTGTTTTGAACTTGCGGCTGAAAGGTAACATTGTGTTAATCTAGAACTTCCTCTGGAGAAATTAAAGAACTGCTGTTCGTGTAAAAACAAAATCCTGCTGACTTAAACTATGAAATTAAAACATTTCTGAATCTTAGCAACAAGAACCCTTACTGAAGTATGGTGTTATGAATTTTTCTATTTAATTTCAAGGAATAATTGTATCTTGATTGTGGCTTTATGACATTTCAGACGCAAAGAGCCCATCTGGATTTAAAATAAGTTATTTCCTTCATAAACAAGGACTTGTTGCAATGAAAATCTTGTGATTTATATTCACTATGGGCTGTGATCTTATCAGATCTCTGAAGCAGAACAGGGTCTCATTGGCACTGGAGGGAAAACACAGTCGTTTTAGAAAATAAACTATTGTAGAACAAACAAGAAGTCCTGTGGCATTTATATTTATTTATCACATGAGCTTTCATGGGAGAAAATCCCACTTTGTCAGTTGCTTTGAAGATGAGGGAACTTACAGAATGGGAGGAAATAAATGCAGGGAAGTATAAGTCATGGGATCAGGGCACACTGTAACAGCAAATCAAAGCATTTTTTAAGATTCAAACACTGGGAACAGCCTACAGAGGAAGATGAGGTCAAATCACCTGTTGTAATGAGACAAAAAAATCCAAAGTCCTTATTTAGCCCTGAAGAAACATCATCAAATTTGCATATAAATTCCCATTCTACTGTAGATTGAGCTGATCAGAATTTCCATCCTATGGGAAATTCTGATATTTTGACATTTGTTTTCATCTTGCATCAAGCCAAATGCTAAAACTTTTCATGGAATAAAAAGTTGTGAAAATTTTTCACTCAAATGTCAAAATGTAGCTCTGCCACAGAAAAAGAATGCTAACTGTGACTGCAGGTGTAGTCGAACTAGAAAGCAAGACCCATATGTGAGAACTGAGGTCAAAATGCCTCAAATTATGGCTTCCCTGAGGCACGGGCTTATCAGGAAGACTCAGAGATTAAAGTCAATCTAAATGAGAGGTTTCGTTTTCATTCTTTTGACAGAAAATTCTGTTGAAATGAATCATTTCAGAACAGTGCTCTTCATTCAAATTCATTACTCAGTCACTGTTTCAGCATAGTGCCGGAAGTGATATAAATCCTCCTCCTGACCATTTGAGGTTTTAAATATACAAGATTTTTTCAATTTAAAGCTTCAAAATTTAAAAACGTAGACATCCATGGAAGTTACTCTGGAACTACACTTTTGGTTAAAATTTGGTCTGCTAGGAGCTTAGCTTGACATGAGGGAAGGCCTTGGCGATCTGGCCTAACTAGAGTCAAACAGGTCTGGGATTCCTGCTGTGAAAGGCTTTATATGAATATATAGTGACCCGGGAGGATGTGAACCTGATGGTCATACTTTATTAAAACAAGCAAGAAGTCCTGTGGTACTTAAAGACTAACGAATATATTTATGACATGAGCTTTCATGGGAGAAAATCCCACTTCATCAGATGCTTTATTAAAACCTTCTGTTCTATCTGCATGTCTGATTGCTATTGTGGCTTTTGCTACATGCTTTCCAGTGGTTTCTTACAGCAGGAGCTGACTGGCGCTATTGGCAGTAGGGAGGACAAAGCTTTCGGATAGCCACCAATTTACTCGTACTTCAAAGATAGCACAGAGAACCAACTGCTGTGAAGTCTATCCTAGCTCTATCAAGAGGGCTGCATAAATCAGTGAGATCAAATTCAAGAGATGGGGAATCAAAGAACTTGGGGAGGTTGAAAGGGGAACTGCCAAAAAATGGATGAGGAGGGATTTAATAACTGGGGGACCTACTCTCATAAGCTTAACTGTGAGGAAGTAAATAAATACATATATAATATTTTAATTACTAATAGCAATAAATGAGAAAGTACAAAAGAGAGACACACACCATCTCCCTCCATCCCAGGAAAAAAGATCTACACAAAACTCTCACACTAAAAGCAAAACTAAACAGTCAAAAAAAATACCCCTACCCACCCACATTAATTCAAATGAAAAGACCCACTAATGTAACGCAAGGCATGTGTTCAAGTTATGTTTACTGAACAACAGGAACACAAGACTGGAAATCAGGTGTGTCGGAAGTTAGACCTAAGATCAGCAAAATAATGGGGGGCTGAACTATTCCACCCCATCTCTTCTTTTTGAGATCCTTGAAAAAACTGTGTGGAGACAATCAAATCAAATGCTAGTGGGGAGATGGATGGATGGATGAGAAAGAGAAAGTTTCACCATCATGCTGCCTTTCCCAGTTAGCTCCTGCAACTCTGGGACCCACTGTAGCGCTATTGGGTCCTTGTCTGCGGACAGATGTCCTGATCAGACAGCTCCAGAGAGAGTGACCCAGATGACATAATCACCCCCACTGGCTCTGGCTGAGTCTTGAACATCACCTGGGTCTTGAGATTTTCTCTCTCATACATAGCATGTCTTCTTCCCTCCTCACCTCTTTTTTCTTCTTCTTTCCTGTCTTTCTTTTTTGCCTTCAGTTCTGATATAGCCAGCCAAGACTGTATATTTTGCAACAGTGCTGTGAGCCTGCAACCAGAGAGGCAGCTAAAAACACCACCACAAAGAACAGCCTGGTGCAGGTACAAGCTTGCTAAATCTCAGGGCAGATCAGACCATATGCGAGGCCTATGCTTTTTCAGCACAGCCACTGCAAGTCAGTGCCTGAGACAGCATTTTCCATTTGTTACTGTGGTGTGTGCGTGCGTGCGTGCGCGTGCGCGTGCGCACGCGCGCGCAGGTGCACATGCTAGGAAATGAGACTGGACTTTAGCAACAACAGCAGCACTGTCCCATCCCAACTGGTTCTCTCAAAAAGTAAGTTATTACCATTGTTAATAACCCTGGTGGTCTCTTAGGCGGTTTTGCTTTCTAAAAGCTTTCTACAACAAAAGGGCAGGGGAATACACAATGTTGTGGAAATGAAATCCACACTGCTTTAAATATCAGACCTTTGAATTGTTTTTCCACCTGGTTCCTTGTTTCACATGAGAAGTTTTAAGGAAATGTTTAATGGTGTGTTTGTCCTGGGCCCAAACAGGCCAACGTCTCTTTAACCCCAAATTTTGTTTAATGCTGTTAGTGCTGTGCAGTGACAGCGCCTTGTTAACACTTTTGACTCTCTGGGCCAATTTATTCTATCAAAATTAAACTAATATGAGACAGAGAGAGAGGGGAATTTTGAGGAGCAGGCTGAACTCAGCCCCCAGATATGGAGGTATCTCAGGGAACACTGTTTGTCGGGTTAAACCCTTCACTCTTCTTATGCTCTGTTCTGATAGTGGAGAGTTGACATTACTTTGATGTGAAAGGACTGGTTTGGGTCTCTGTGTTCTCCTGTGCCGGTCATGGGTCCTGAAGGGAAGACTTGTTGAGGGCCTCAAGACTCCATCCCAGGTCAGGTGAAGACAAGAGGCTTAGGGATTTACACTCAGAGGCACTGAGAAGGGTCAAAGATGTAGCTAGCGCAGAATCGTGAGGGTCACATTATTAGAATTTATCCACAGCAGACTTCTCAGCAAGCAAAACAACAAAAGACAATAAGAGAGGCACTCTGAAACTCAGGTAGATGCTAAAACGCTGCCTTTGAGCTGTTGGTGGGGTGTAGATACAGTTTTCTTATCATCTTCCTTCAAGGGAGATTGGCTGCCATGGCTTGTTTTTTAAACTCTTTTGATAATGGTATCTGACAGCCACAATATTGTCATTTCTATTGCTATAAAAGCTAGCATTTTTGGCACTGCTCTTACCCCAGCAGAGTCTCTGAAGTAATATAGTATGTTCAGCTCAACAAACCTTCTGATAAAAAGAGACTTCCCTTTACTGGGAGCATGTCTCACTGGGACGTGACTGGAGTTGTCCATACCCTTTGATAGGTTGATTCTCTAGTGTTTCCCTCTAATAGCAGGCACCCCCATATTCACACCTTATACACTGTTGTAATAACCTTGAAATCAGGTATCTCATGTGAGGATTGTTTGAAAACTCCTAAGTTGCAGTTCAATAAAATGCGTGTGGTAAAATTATGTGTAAAGTTACAAACATAAACTGAAACCTTGACTGAAGTGTGTTTCCTAGAGAAGTGTGGGGTGTGGCTAAACCATTTTCTCAAATAGAGTGCAACCTGACACTCCCAACCAGTTGTCTGCAAAGCTGATGGGCCATCACCTATCAAGTGGCTAATCTTTGGCAAGAAAGGAGGGCAGGGACAAAGAAAACTGCAATCTTAGCAAAGAGACACTTCCTTCACATGACCCCCGTTTCATGGTTCTCAGCTGCCAGAACTTTACAAAGAAAGACTTAAACTATAAAAAGAAGGGACAAACACCCTAAGACCTCTCTCTCTAGCTGCCCATTTCATGTTCCACACCTGGGAAGACACAGAAAACAGCCGTTAGTTTCTGGATAGGTTCTGACCTGAAAGTTCGACCAATAATGCTGTTGGCTTTGCTTAAATGTAATATAATTTGCAAAGCAAGGCCCTAGAAAGTATTTTAATCTTTTCCTTGCAACCATTTTTGATTCTTATGCCTCATTGTTTTTAATCACTTAAAATCTATCTTTGTAGCTAATACACTTATTTAATTGCTTCAGCTAATCTAGTGTGTTTAAGCTGAGGCATCGAGGCAACTCTTTTTAGGGTAGCAGGATGTGTTACATTATTCCCTTAGAAGAATAATTGACATAATATCTCTTAACTGTCCAGGAGAGGGTAGGCAGTATGTTTCTGAGGGAAAATCCAGGACTGGGAGTGTGTTGTGGTCATCCTGCATATAAACAAGGCTGGTGAGAGCCAGAGTGTAATCCAAGGGTGGCCAGCAGTCTGCAGTTACACAGAGAAACACTCTAGTTCTGACTTGCATGCAGCTCAGGCTGGAGCTACTGTACCAAAGCACTGTAAGCTACTCAAGGTTGTAGGGAAGAGGTGACAGAGCCCCTCACCAATGTGGATTGCACCCTGGTGTGTCACGTTCCCAAACCAGCACACCTAAGCCTGAGTGAGCAGGTCTGCATGCTCAACAGGACAGTTTTGTGGTGGAGGGACAAGATGACGAGTTAGGGTGTAGCAACCAGCATAGAACTTGGAGAGACACGTGCAGGTTGCCGGAGGGAAGAGTTTGGAAAAAGCACCTAAAAGGCAATACAAGTACACGATTGGCTGGAATGCCAGCAGCAGTCACACCGTCTCTATAAATAGCTCTCTTAGTAGAGATTTGCTTTAGAAATAGGGAGTCCTCAGTCCATATTATTATCCTGCTTAGAGTAGATGAAAAATACTTCCTTCAGTGCACAAATGCCCCAATAGGAACCATGTGGGTGAAACCAGACAATCACTATGCTCCTGAATGAACTCACACAGGAAGATGATAAGATGAAAACACCACATCACCTATGAGTGAACACTTTTTATAAAGCCATCGCTCTATACCTGCCCTATCAGTGCTCTCCACAAAGGAAACTGGCATAATCCTTCTGAAAGATGAACCTGGGAGCTTAAATTCATAATTTTGCTAGACACTGAAAGTCATGGACTAAATAGGGACACTGGATCTTATTGCAACAACCTTTAATCCACCAATGACCCCCCTCACCTACTTTTTCCTTCCACTTCCTTCATTTCCTTCCTATGGCTGGAGGGGTGTTAATGGGCCATTTCACTCTGCATGGCCCCTTGAAATATGTGTTAACTCCTTGTGCAAAAAAATCTGTTCACCTTGTATTTAGCACCGACAATTTCACTAAACTTCCCGGGCCCAAAGAAAAGCGTTGTGTAAGGTTGAAAGTTTGTCTCTCTCACCGACAGAATTTGATCCAATAGAAGATATTACTTTGCCCACCTTGTATCTCTGGTAGAGATATTATTAAAGGCTCTTTGTGTTGGTCTGTTAGTTCTGCAATATACAGAGATACATTATTCTTCATGTCCTTGCTGATGCTCAGCCACCACACTGATGGGTTGGCCCATTCACAATGTTTAGTTAATCCTTCATGTCCTTCATGGATGAGGTTTAGGGTTTCTCATTGTTTCATTTGGAATACAATGCAATCACCTTTAATTAAGAGTCCATTTGACTCACCTAATTGTCCACAGTCTGCAAAGTAATAGTTGGGCCAGCTGTGCCTAAGGTAACATAGAACCAGGGATTTCCCTAACACCCCCCTTTAAGCCCCCCCCATAACCCCCTGAATTTCCTAACACCTCCCCAGTTGTGAGCTAGCTAGTTACATAGTGTTATACCAATTTAGTCATTGGTTGGAAATGACTGAACTGAACTCACTAAGAAGTAAGGAAAGCAAACAAGGAGTCTGGTGGCACTTTGGCAGATTTGAGGAGGTTTAGATGCCATATCAGGTTGCTTCTCAGCTGGGGGGGAAAGGGGACAGATGTTTGCTTGCTGTTATGGGCTCTCCCTTAAAAGAAGTGTCTGATTAGCAATCTGCTCTAGCTTTTAACAAGTATTGGAATGGTCAAAGAGTGCTTCATTCTTACTCAGGCTCTCTACAGAATCTTTGGTTATATCTGAAAACCCAGATAATCAGGTATCTAAGTGCTAGTGCTTAGACCTGGAGTGGGAAAGTAACCGTATTTTGTGGAGACTTCCAGCCTTAAGTTCTTCCACTGAGACCTAAAATCACAGAAGTCAAATCACACAAAGTGTGGAGAAGGAGACTATATCCACAAGAAGGGTGATTGAGTGGAGTAATGAAGAACGACAGGACCAACAGCTGGAGGAACAAGCAAGGTGCTGCTACTGCCTTTGTCCCCCTTTTCCCTGGAAGGTGAACTCTTGTGAAAGTCTCTCTGAACTGTGGGTTTCCCTTCAGTACTGACAACGAGGATAATGAGGTGAGTAAGGTATGGGGAAGGGAGAGGAGCATATTAAAGGAACATTTGTTTGTTAAACAAACAAGGAGTCTAGTAGCACTTTTAAAGACTAACACATTTATTATCTCACTGGGTGTGTCTACGTTAGGGAGCATTTTTTGAAAAAGTAATTTCAAAAAAATTGTTTCAAAATATATTCAAAATAGTTATCTTAAAATAACTTTTTTCAAAAATGCTATTTCGGGAGAATGGTCTGGGGACTGCTCATTATCCTGGAATGCCACAGCTTTTTTTTCCGAAAAAGAAAGTCTACACCAGACTTTCTTTTTCGAAAAAAAGCAAAGCAATGGAAAAGATAGGCAGGCTTTTTTGAAAAAAGCCTTTGCCATGCCTGGCATGGCTTTTTTCGAAAAAGCTATCTCAGAAAAAGGCTTTTTAATTCAAAAAAGCTGACGGGTTTAGCTTTTCCAAAAAAGGGCGCCAATATCTTGAAATACTGGAGTACTTTTTTGAGAACACTGAACCCTGTTATTTTTTGGAAAAAAAGCTTTTTTTGAGATAGCTTTTTCAAAAAAAGCCATCGCCAGACGCAGCAAAGACTTTTTTTTGAAAAAGCCTGCCTATCTTTTCCATTACCTTCCTCGCCCCCCCCCGCGGAAGAGGAGGAAGTTCCGGGGTAGACTTTCTTTTATTCAAAAAAAAAAAAAGCCACAGTATTTTGGGATAATGAGCGGTCCCTGGACCATTCTCCCAAAATAGCATTTTTGAAAAAAGTTATTTTGAAATAATTATTTTGAATATATTTCAGAATAATTTTTTCAAAATTACTCTTTCCAAAAAATGCTCCCTAATGTAGACATAGCCACTGTGTCTTAGCAACTTTCCTCCAGAATGCTAGATTTAGGACTGAGAAACTTATATAAATATTTCCTGGTAGGCCAAGATTTTTAAAATGCTTTATTTGCCAAGGTCATTATCTCACATCATCACTACCTTGAGAGATGATTTTCTTGGATATTTTCTGTAATAAAAAAAAATTATGTTTTAATTAATTTTTACATAAGAGCATTAGAATGGCAATACTGGATCTGACCAATGGCCATCCAGCCTGATTCCAAAGGGGTAGTCATGTTAGTCTAGTTCAGCAAAACAAGCAAGGTGTCCTGTGGCACTTAAAGACTAACAAATTTCTTTATTGCATGAGCTTTCATGGGAGAGTCCCACTTTGTTAGATGCTTGTCTTCTGACGTTGGTCAATGCCAAGTGCTTCAGAGGGAATGAACTGAACAGGCAGTCATGGAGCTACCCATCCCTTGCCATCTAGTCCCACCTTCTGTCAAAAGAAGACGAGGAACATTTCAGATCATGGTGTTGGACCCATCCCAATTAAAACCATTGATGGACCTATTCTCTTTAAACTTATCTAATTCTTTTTTTAACCCTTTTATAGTCTTTTCTTTCATAACATCCTCTGGCAAAGTGTTAAACAGGTTCACTGGATGTTATGGGAAGAAATACTTCCTTTTGTTTGTTTTAAACCTACCGCCTATTAATTTTATTGGGGGATACCTAAATCTTATGTTACATGAAATGTTAAATAGCATTCCTTATTCACTTTCTCCATACTAGTCATGATTTTATATGTTTCTATATCCCGTCTTAGTCATTTCTTTTCCAAACAGAAAAATCCCGGTCTTGTTAAGCTCTTCTCAGATGGAAGCTGTGCAATACCCCTAATCATTTTAATTGCCTTTCTTTGTATCTTTTCCAATTCAAATATATGTATTTTTGAGATCGGACAACCAGATCTGCATATCATATTCAAGATGTGCGACTACCCTGGATTTTATAGTGGCATTATGATATCTTCTATCTTATTAAATACACTTCCTTTCCTAATGGTTCCTTCCTAACATACCATTAGCTTCTGTGCACATACTGAATGGAATTTTAAAGAAAATTATCCACAATAGACTCCAACATCTGGTGAGACTTGCTCACATGCTCAGGGTTTAACTGATCGCCATATTCTGAGTCAGAATTTGGGAAGAAATTTTCCCCCAGGGCAGACTGGCAAGGGCTATGGTGGTTTTTCACCTTCCT
The DNA here is from genome assembly GCA_007922195.1 of Podocnemis expansa. Lineage (NCBI taxonomy): Eukaryota > Metazoa > Chordata > Testudines > Podocnemididae > Podocnemis > Podocnemis expansa. The sequence continues at coordinate 4,072,926 of ML682065.1, forward strand.
CTGTAGCATGAGGCACAGGATGGCTCACTTGGTGTTGAATTCTCCATACTTTAAAGTCTTTAAATCATGACTTGAGAACTTTAACTCAGTCAGAGGTTAGAGATTTATTACAGGAGTGAGTGGGTGAGATTTTGTGTCCTGCACTGTACAGGAGGCCAAACCATCATATTGGTCCCTTCTGATCTTAGAGTCTATGAGTCTCTCTCTTTTTTGAGTGGTAACAGCTAAGTTAGACCCCATTATTTCATATGTATCATTGGGTTTCTGTTTTCAAATATTCATTACTTTCCATTTATCAGCATTGAATTTCAGCTGCCATTTTGTTGCCCAGTCATCCAGTTTTGTAAGATCCTTTTGTAAAACTCTTCACATTCTGGTTTGGATTTAATAATCCAAAATTACTAATAATCCAATTTAATCTTGAGTAATTTTGTACCATCTGCAAAACTTGCCACCTCAGTGTTCACCCGTTTTACCTGATCATTTATGAATATGTTGAAAGGTATTGGTCCCAGACCAGCAGCCAACTAAGAAAATGGTCATTCATGAAACACTTTTCAGTTTTTACTATGGTGCTGAATAGCCGCTCTTCACCACCATGGTCTCACACCTCATTGGTCCTCCCCCCCCCCCCCCCCGAAAATTCCAACACCCCCCCCAAATTTCAATTTCTAGGGAGACCCCTGCCTAGACCTTCCTGGTGTCATTTGTCTTTTGTAGTTTCTTGCTGTACCTGGCGTAGTCTCTTTTTCTGACAGTTGTCTGTATGTGTCTACACTAAGACATCCACATCGGCCTTTACGTCATCTTCGTGTTCACAGGTAGCAGAATGCAATGTACATGACAGAATGTCTGCTATGATTAGATATTTTTGAGGAACATTTTTAGCATTTGGGTTAAACTGCATTCATATTATCAATAGACATTGGCTTGTCAAAACCAATGAGAGTCCTGTGGCACCTTAAAACTAATGAATTTTTTTCAGGCATAAGCTTCTATAGGCTCTAACCCACTTGGTCAGCTGTATCTGACACAGTGGGTTGCAGCCCACAAAAGCTTATGCCCAAAGAAATCTGTTAGTCTTTAAGGTGCCACAGGACTCTCGTTGTTTTTGCTGTATACAGACTAATAACGTTACCCATCTGGAACTTACTGGCACCTTGGTTCTTGATCCAGGGCTTTTCCATTGATGAGGGCAGTGTGTGGGTTTTGTTCAGTAAAAATGAATCCTGCCCACACTGACACCTATAAAAGATTGTACATGCTCACACACTTGCCAGGCGTTCCTTTTCAGTCTGTGCATATAGATTTTCTGCTTCTGCAAATGCTCGAGAGCAAAATGCAACTGGCTTCCACTTTGAGTCATATTGTTGGAACAATATACTGACAGGGCCATAGCTGCTTGCTTCTACACTGACCATTGCATGGTTTTGCCCATCCTAGCACTCGGGGATATGAGCTGGTTTTTCTTACTTTTCTGAAGATAACTAATTTGGCCCTTATAGTCAAATGTGTTGGACTTCAACAGTTCATTCAGTGATTTTATCACTGTGAAGAGGTCTTGCAGGTATCAATCAAAGTAATTTAACTCTCTCAGTATATGTCTCAGGTATGGTACATAGCTTGGTTGCATTCAAATCTCCAATTGCTTTCTCAGATCAATGACTGATTCCCTCTTTGTGCATTATCCGTCTCACAAACTCAATTTGGAGTAGGTGGAAAGCACATTTTTCTTTGGTTGGCTTCAGTCTAGACTGATCAATTGAACCTATGTGACTTCTTTGAGGGTCTTGTCGTGCTGTTCTATTGAAGATCCATATATCAGAATATCATCCATAAAAACTACACTTTCATTTGTGTTCATTGCCAATTTTGCCATTTTTCATTGCACCAGTAATCCCCAAAGGTAATCTTCGCAAAAAAAATCTCCTGACAGGTGTGATAAAGATGGTCAGTTTAGCACTTTGTTTAGCTAAAGCAATTTGCCAGAATCCACTCCAGCTGTCCAGTTTGGAGAATACTATAGTGACTTTCGCTTTGGAGGGAAAGTCATCCAGAATTGGGAGGATGTATTTTTCTCTCACAATGGTTTCATTAAGTCTTTTAAGATCCACGCAGATTCTTATTGTTTCATTTTTCTTTATACCTGAGACCACTGGGGCACATCACACTGTTGGCTCAGAGATCTTCTCTATTACGCCAGTCCTCATCCTTCTCTTTATCTCAGTTGCCACTTTATGAAATAATGGGACAAGAATTCTCCGACATCTATGAACACTATGGTTCAATCTTGCCTTAGGGTGATTTGTGCTGGATCTCCTGTCAAAAGTTCAATATCACCAAATATTCCATTGGGTTCCTCTAGCTTTTCCATGGGGCCCATCATGCCTGTCACACTGCCCAAGAAAACTATTGATCTGTGGTGCTTTGCTCACATCCTCACATCACTTTGTAAGTGATGTTTGGGAAGAATTTGCTCATGCAGGTTGGAATACCTCCAGGGCAAGTCAAAGCTGTGCAGATGACTTCAGCTCTCAGAGGGCTTTTTCTTATATTGTGTGCGTATGTCCCTCCTCAGACGATTGTGACATCAGCTTTTGAACCAATTTTAAAATCAACAGTCTTGCCATGAATCTTTGGTTTCACTGTTCAGAGAGAGACTACGTCATCACAAATGAGAGGTCCCAGAAATAATGGTTCCTGAATGTCCATATTATGATTGTTTTGATGCAGCAAACCAGGGCTGGATAAAGAGACCCCATGATCCTGGGCTACGCACCACTGTGCCTGTCCTGGCCTGGGGCCCCAGCTCCTTGCCACCATGGACCTCCGTGCACCTGGGGCCCCGGTCTCCTGCCATGGCAGCCTGCAGGCAGGCTGGCGCTGAGGGTCCCTGGGGGCAGAGGCCACGCTCCATGGTGTTCCCATCCCAGCCCCAGTCTAGTTAGTGTGTCCCAGGGAAGGGTGCACTGTGTGCCAACCAGCCCCACTCCAGAGTGGAGCAAATACACACAACCCCGTCCTGCCCCGGGGGCAAACCAGCCATTCCCGGGCAGGATGAGAGTGCCATGGATCCCAGACTCTGGCCCCGCACCCAGTCCCAGCAGGGACCCCTCCCATTGCTCCCCCAAGCCCTGCCAGTGCTGTGCTGGGCTGAGCAGAGCGTGGCGGCAGGGCCAGATCATGCAGTGGCCTTAGGAGCTGGAGCCTGGGGCCCCGCTGTAGTCTAGGGCCTGAAGCTTCTGCCTCTCTAGCCCTCACGTTGATCTGACTCTGCAACAACAGCTGCAAAATTCCCATATTTGATGCCTGCATTACACCATGCACCTCTGACTGGACGTGCGTCTTCTCTTGGGATATGACTTTTTCTACACCCTGTGCATGTAGGCTGGAATTTGTCCCTCTTAACCTGGGAGTTCTCTCTCTTTGCTGCTGAGTTTTTATGATCATGACGTCTAACGCTCAAGTGTCTGTTCCTAGTTTCTAAGCTTGTTTCAGGTCTTTCATGTTGCCCCTGCCTTCTGTTCTGTTGTTTGATTCTTAGCACCTTGCTATCTGTATAGCTAGGCCTAGGGTAAAATCTCTCTTCAGTTACAGCTCCTCTGAAAGGCTCTTATCCAGTAGTTCAATAACCAGCCTGTCTGATCATTTCATGTTTTGCATTCCCAAAATCATAGTTTTCAGCCCTGGTTCTTGAATTTTCTCATGAAAACATCCTCCTTCATAAACCACCTTTTTTCTGGGGTATAAAATATGCATCAAACGTAGCCAGAACCCTTTCACAGTCACCTTTGTGACTGTCTTCAGTAAAGTCAAAGGATTTAAAAATATGCTGTGCTTCCTTCTGCACTGAATAAATTAAAGACCACATCTGTATATCTCCCCTTTGCTTGGGGAGTGAGTTTGCAAAGCAAAATCCTGCAAAATCTTCTTTCCAATCTGCCCATAGTGAAGGTTTATCAAAGCTGAAGTTGTCTGGAGCCATGGCATGTTGATGAGAACCTGTAACCTCTGCTGTTCTGTTCCCTGCATCCTCAACCTTTGTTGTTTTTCTTCTATTTCCATTCTGTCCAAGATATGTACTGGTCACAGAGCTTGCCTATACACACCAGCTATGTATGTCATAAAATCCTTTAATTCTCTGCCCCATAGAGGTTTGTTTAACAAGGGGTTTTACACAGTGCTACCAGATGATTTGAAGTGTCTGACGAAGTGGGGTTTTCTCCTATGAAAACTCATGCAGTAAATAAATATGTTAGTCTTTAAGTGCCACAGGACTCCTTGTTTGTTTTACTGAACTAGACTAACACGGCTGCCCCTTTGGAACACTTCAATAGGGAGCTTTAGAAAAAGCAGACTGAGTTTTCTCCTATAGTAGATCAAATGAAGTGGTGAGTGTGAGGACGATACCTGATTTAATAAGGGCTTGATACACATGCATCATGCACATCAGCAGAGCCTGATTCTGATCTCACAGCCATGAAAAGCCAGGCTAGCACCACTGCTGTCAATGGAGTTACATGTCCAAGGTTTCAAATGGGAATAGTGATTCCAGGTGTCTCCATTTTCTGGGTGGTGCCCAGACTGAGATGCCTTCACTGAATTGATTTTCAGGGATTGATGCCTAGCACTTTCTGAAAATCAGGCTCTTTAGGATGCCCCATTTAAAATACCTTAAAAACAGAGACACTCTCCAAAAAACAAACAAACAAACCACTGGCCACTTCTGAAAATCATCACCGTGTAGTCATAAAATTGCTATGAGATAGAAGTGGGCCCCAGGGCCTTTTTGTTGTTTGCATCTTCCAGCTTCATTTCAATAATATATTTGAGAAGTCTACTTTCCTCAGAGGTGCTGAGCGTCTGCATTTCCCGTTGGGTGTGTTCTGCACATGAGAATGATGTCAGCCCCCCAGTTTAGCAAACTTCCTGCTGGACACAGCTACTGTGCAGGCAGGAGCATCTTTGAATAAGTAGCTTGAAAAATGCTCCTGATTGCTAATTATGGCAGAATATAAACTACTGAGGGGGGACAAACAAACAAACCTAAACATCTGTTTCCAATGAACCAATCTTCTCAGAGGCAGCTGGGAGTGGGAAGAGTCTAGGCCTCTATAAAAGAGACCCAACATATTTCAAGGGATGTGAGAGGAGAGGTAGCATCCAAGAAGAATGCTATGGGGAAATCAGCTCCAAGAGGGGTAGAGGAGAAACAATGACCTTGGAGAAAAGGTACAGTCTTTGGGGGAGCGCAGGGTATGCCTCCTTGGTAAACTGGGACCCACCTGAGAGGTAACAGAGAACATGGGGAAATGAGACTAACAATCTCTGGTTGTAGATGCTGATCATAAAATAGATGCACTCTCCCCTGATTCTGTAAGTTCCCTGTCTTTAAAGCATCTGATGATGTGGGATTTTTCTCCCATGAAAACTCATGCAATAAATAAATTTGTTAGTCTTTAAAAATGCTACAGGACTCCTTGTTTGTAGATGCAGGATTTTTTTAAGCCTATCTCTGCAGCCCCTCCTCTGTGGTGGTCAGGTGATGCTGGCCAGCTTGGTGACCCTAACTCATCTGCAGGCAGTCTCTCGCTCCTTCTCTGCAGCATTTCCCATGTGCCTCCTGACACCACTGTCCTGAAATGAAAAAGTGTTTGTCTTAATAATGCTTTAACTTGTATTGTGGGCAATTTCTCCATTATTTATCTGAGCTTGCCAGCAAACTCTTCAGTCAGATAGCTATTCTATGAATAAATCAGTAGGGAAGTCCTATGTTGTTTTGAGCCTGAAGATAACTGAGACATAGCTTTTCCATTTGTTGCTACTATCATGTCACTGCAAAAGCTGTGGGGTCCTGACCTCTTGTGGTCATGGAAGATCCCATAACACTTTTGTAAGAATAAGGCATTCAATCCAGTGTCCTGGCCAAATTCCAGCTGGGCAATTATATTCTGCCTGCCAGTAAGGGCAGTCTTTTCACTGACGGCTGCAGGCATTATTTCAGACCCCAAACCCCCATACAGCTTCCACTGGACATGTATTGCTTCATATATTATCTGCAGGACAACTGGACAATAGTTTTGCAGCTATGTGGCTGCTGAGCATGATTTATACCAACGGTGGTGAATCAACAATCCTTGGGTGCATTAGCACCAGACTTCCAAATGTGCCCATGGAGCTGTGGATTTCCATTCACAGGTGGACGCACAAGTCAAGGAGGTGGGAGTGGTCTTTGCCCATGTGCATTGATGTTTGCATGTGTGATAAACAACATGCATGTTGTGTCCCAGTGAAAGCTAGGTTGCATATAAGATAACAATGTGTTGTCACAGCCATGTACTGGAGTTACTGCTTTAGCTCAGCCTATAGTAGGACAGGCAATTGTGGTGAAGGGTGTGGGTTTAAATATGCTAGGGAGCTGGTGGAGATTGTTACACTTGCACAAGTTGAGCAAATGCCCTCTGAAAACATGGCTGCTAACCAGAAAAGCACTGTGGGATCTTTTGACATGAAAGTTGCTTTATTAATTAATACATGATAACTCCAACAACTGATGCCAAAGGTGGTCTTCAAGAAAATCAATGGGGCATCAAAGAGAAACAGCTGAAATTGAATTAATATGCAAATTAGATTGTGTGAAAGCAGGACTGAATTGTGACTATGGTTTCTTTTCCCATTATAACAGGTAATTTGACTTCACCCTCCTCCATTTGCTGTTTTCCAGAGTTTGAATCTCTACAGATGCTCTGATTTGCTGTATGACCTGATCCCATGTCTTACACCCTCCTGCATTTATTTTCATCCCATTCCGTAAACTCCCCCTCTTCAAAGCATCTGATGAAGTGGGATTTTCTCCCACGAAAGCTCATGTGATAAATAAATCTGTTAGTCTTTAAGCGCCACAAGACTCCTGGCTTTTGATGCCAAAGAGGTCACTGTTAGAAAGCTGGCATTTGCCAATAGCTACCCTGCAGTTACCAAAAGTTATTTCCTGTTAGCATGGGAGAAAACTGGTATCCTGGATTTCTCTGTGCAGTTACTGTTGCTAAGTGATGACTTTTTAATGGTAACTATTTCATGTTTCCTAAATAATGCTGTGTAAAGCTGATGCCAGAGGCTATTTGAAGTCTGCATAATTGGCACTTAGCAAATAGTTAATGATGATATCTATGGTGGTCCTAATTTGTTAAGAGTGTGTGAAGTTTCAGGGTTTATTACATTAATATACCAAGCCTGATTCTTTGCTAACTCCACTGTAAATCAGCAGTAACTCTGCTGCTTTAATGCCAACGTCACTGAAGTTATGGGGCCAACACCTTAACTCACAATTAGTGGAGTAATATTGACTTCAGTGAAACACTGAAGTAGTCTGATCTGATCCTATGACTTACTCTCCTGCATTCATTTTGCTCCCATTCTGTAAGTTTCCCCCATCTTCAAGCCTGGTAAAGTGGGATTTTCTCCCACGAAAGCGCATAAGATAAATTAATTTGTTAGTCTTTAAAAGTGCCACTGGACTCCTTGTTTCTTTTGCTCTCAAGGTAGCGATATTGATTTATATCAGCTGAGGATCAGGCCTTTGTCACCAATTCAGAATCAGGTCCAGTGAAATCCTTGTAAGAGCAAAGATGACATGATTCATTTCACATGCGATCTTAATCCTGGGCTTCTCCCAAGATGAGACCAGCCATTTGACGATAACATTTTTCTGGATTAGAATTGATGGGTCTGTGATTGAGAGATGGGCCACGAGGGACTGCAACAGTTGAAGTCTTTCCACTTAGTGCGTTGGATTGGAATCAAGAATTGAAGAGCCTGTGCTTCATTTACTAACCTGCCCCCCCTTTCCCTGTACGTCTAAATGACAGTTAATTCATTTGAGGGTGATGCTGCAAGTGACTGGCCCCTGGCTGGTCTCAAAACCATCTGCTTCCCAGACTTGGAACCTTCTCCACAGGGAACGTAGCGTCACACGCTGAGTCGGTTCATGCTTTCATTTTGCTGTCTTTGCTGTTCAATAACAATAGCTGAAGGTTAGGCAAAGACCTTCTGAGTCTGTTCCACATTATTAATACTGAACTTGATGCCCATTGCAGTAGAGAAGAGAGGACTCAAATGTGTGTGTACAGAAGAAATTCTGGACCCCTACACGCTTGTATTTCTCCCTGGTTCCATATCTATGCAGTTAATGTCGCTACACAACACCTGAAGTCTTGGCTTGAATTAAAGTGTTTTATTCAATGTCAAAAGAGATCAAATAGCTAGACCTAACTGACTTTATTTATCAAAGATTATTAGTCAAAATTTCAAATGACCTAATTGCAGATTAGTGGTAACCTGTTGATCTTCCTGTCTGGGAGACAGTAGCATCATGCCCCAACACTCAAAATCTGAGGTGCACTCTGCCTTCCTATATATTGGAGCTGAGAGTTTCTTTGCATTATTAAAACAAACAAGGGGTCCTGGGGCACTTTTCAAGACTAACAAATTTATTTATTGCATGAGCGTTCATGGGAGAAAATCCAGCTTTGTCAGATGCTTAGAAGTTTCTGTATGTTCCCCCATCTTAAGCTCAGACAAAGTGGGATTTTCTCCCATAAATGCTCATGTAATAAATAAATTTGTTAGTCTTGAAAAGTGCCACAGGACTGTTTGCTGAACTAGACTAACACAGCTCCCCCTTTGGAGCTTTGCATCATTACTTATGTATTATCTTTGATTTGTGTTTGAAGATTTTCTTCCCCTGGGCTGCACAAACCCTGCAGTAAACAGGAAAAAGTTAGCAATGAGTTAATCTTGTTTTGATCCCAGTAGTCACCAAACTCCTAGAGACATCCTACATAAGCTATAGCTTAGTACAGGGGGGCAAGTTTGCTAAGCCACAAACTTGTCTGTGTTCTCTACACTGTGCCACTACCTAACACTGCGATTACACTTCCAATTTCCATTTAAGATAAGTAAAAAGCATTTGGAAAAAGCTGAATGACTAAAATTCGCAGTTCTGTAAAAAAATTACATATTACAGGAGATGCTTCTTTATGGCAATATCTTTTAAGAGCAACTACCACTTATAAGAACATTTCCTCTGGGAACACTTTCCTTGCCATGAATTATCCAATCGGTAACAGCAATGCAGCAGTCACATCTCGTGCAGACATAGTGGAGGGAACATGTAGGGGCATTGCTCCTCCCCACCCTAAAACTGTATCTTTGCACTCCCCTCCTGACCTGGGCCCTACAGTGCAGCTCTGGTGCAAACAACCCATCTGCTTGCCCTGCCCGACAGAGCGAACTTGGAGAATATGTATGCGGCTGGATTAATCAAGGGGCTTTGGTGGCAGCAGCTAAGGGGGGGACCCCTGCCATGTGCCATCCTGCAAAAATAAGTTGGGCACCTGCTGGTGGATCCAGAGTGCCTCTTGTGGCTAGCCTAGTCTGCCCCATCGCCACAGCTCATGGGTCTGCAAAGCCCCAGCAGGGCCTGGCCCCCCACGGTTGTCTGGCATGCAAACCCCAAGCACCCCCCAGACTTCAGGGCCAAACACTGGCCTGCCCCAAATGGCTGGTGAGTCAGTGGGGCCCCACCTCCAGCACACCTGAGCACCACTCTGCTTCCGGCTGGGTGCTGCCGCAGGGGGGTAGCACAAACGGGGACAGTCCTGGGCCCCCAGGACCCTTAATCCAGCCCTGAACATGTGCATGGAGGAGTCTGACAGGATGGTCTAGATGGGATGGTTTTTGGGGGGCAGGTAGCAGAGGTGCAGCTGGAAGGTTTCCTCTCTTCTTCCTCACTGTGGGCTCGGGGAGGGGGTTGCTGTTTTGCAGTGGGGAGTATCAGGGATCCCTGCATGCACTGAATTGTCTCCTCCACCTCAGGTGCCAGGGGCACGGGACGGGTGGGTTGTTTTGTGGAGGGGGGATCAGTGACCTCTCTCTCCAGTGCATTGAGCTGTCCCCTCCCGTCTCGGCTGTCAGCACTCCGTCTCCATTGCAGGCTGCGCACGGTGCCTCCCCCCAGCCATCCTTTCCTAGCCAAGAGAGAGCATGAAACCTCCAGCAATGTCCCCATCCTGACAGCTGGACTCGCTCAACCACTTTGTGGACTTGGGTCATCCTTGCCAAACCCACGGTTCCCCTGCCCCATTCCCCCCCAATTTGGTATTCCCACAGCCCCCAGTTCCCATACACCATGTGGGCACCCCACTCGTTGTACAGAGCTAGGGTCATGCAAAGGATACAGCACCCACCTATGGTACAGTTCTAGAGAGATACAATTCATGGTTCCCAAATATGATGTGCTACACTTGCTCACTCTTGGCCACTTTTTTATTCTGGTTACTTCACATCTCATTTTTAATCATTCTCATAGCTACAGCACCAAACAAATTCCATGCCTTGATTAATGCATTGTGAGAGTGAATGCATCTCTTTGCTGGTAGTTAACAAAAAGCAATTTACATTTCTGGGTAATGATTCTGTTTGCAAGAGCTGCCTCCCCCCGACCTCGTGTATTTTGTTTACAAGACTAAGTACTGCAAACCTTGATAAAGTCCATTTCCTACCTGGTAACTATCCCGTCGTCATTAACAATGGACACAACTATAAGGTTGCAAGCTGTGATTTTTCTGATTTTTGCCTTTCAACTAGTGCCAACAAACACCAGGGGGACCTCAGCTTATTTTAGTCAGCAGAAGCCCTGGGTGGGGAGGAAGTGGATGGCTAGCTGCTCCACAAGTGGCAGAGGGCACTGAAACTGCATTGGAAGTCAAATGATGTTGACCAATTACCCATTTCCTAGCCTAGTTTGGGTGGGATTTTCAAGAAGTGCTTGGCATGACCATTGTTTAGTCTGCAGAAGAGAAGAATGAGGGGGGGGATTTGATGGTGGCCTTCACCTACCTGAAAGGGAGTTCCAGGGAGGATGGAGCTAGGCTGTTCTCGGTGGTAGAAGATGACAGAACCAGGAGCAATGGTCCCAAGTTGCAGTGGGCGAGGTGTAGGCTGGATATTAGGTAGAAGCTTTTCACTAGGAGGTGGTGAAGCCCTAGAATGGGTTCCCTAGGGAGGTGGTGAATCTCTGTCCTTTGAGGTTTTTAAGGCCCAGCTTGACAAAACCCTGGGTGGGATGATTTCATTGGGGTTGGTCCTGCTTTGAGCAGGGGGTTGGACTAGATGACTTCCTGGGGTCCCATAACCCCGACCCCACTGAAATCCATGAGAAGAATCCCATTGACGTCAATGTTAGGTTAACACCTGGTACTGCTTGCAAACCTCACCTTTGGCTTATTAACAAACAGGGACCCCAGCCAGCTGGGATTTGCCTTCCTGAGCACCTGCATGGGATGTCATTTTTCAAAAGTGGCCTCTGGCGGTTGAGGCACCTCACTCCCAGCTGAGCACATACAACAGGTGACTGCTTTGGAAATTGGGGTACAATCTTGATGTTGGCCCTGCTCTTCATTCCTCCCTGATGCTGGTTAGGGTCCTCAGAAATGACTCTTGTTTTGTGAGCTCCAGGAGAAAGTGATCTCATCTTCTTATATGTAATAGGAAGCATCCAGTGTGACCATGGGTGCTATTTAATAAATAAGTTAATAGATGTTAAGGCCAGAAGAGATCACTGTGATCCTCTTGCCTGTCTACTTGCATAACACAGGCTGTGGGAACCCTTATTTTAGCATCAGGTCCACAACTGTGGGATGAGTTATGGCAGTGGTGCTCAACCTTTTGTGGGTCGTGACACTCTTGGCAATGTATTGCAATTCTACACGACACATGAGCCTGCTCTCTCCAGGCCAAATCCAGCCATCTCCCCAGCTCTCAGTGACACACTTATGACTGTGTGGCAACACAGTAATGTGGCCTGACATAGTGGTTGAAAACAACCCAGTTATGGTGTCTCCTTAGGAAAGACATCCACTCTGGATTTAAAGAGTTCCAGTGTTGGCGAATTGTAATTACAGTCCAGCTAGAAAGACAAGATGCTTGGATAACATAGCGATGGATACAGAATAGAGTCGAGGAGAACAGTCCTTGACTTCAGTATGTTCTAATTTCAGACTGTTTCTCAGATGTCTAAATACGGTAACTCCACTGATGTCGGCACACCTTGTCCAATGCATCTGGGTAATAAAAGAGTAGGGAAGGGAAAGAGTGAGGCCAAAATAAAGATGCTAAACTAAGACAACTGAGGTTGTTGGTGGTTCAATAGTCTGTTTTCTTTGTTTGTTTTTTTTCATGGAGAGATTTTTCCAGGACAGAAAAAAGGGGTAAGTTCCCAAATCCCACTAGAATGGGAGACATCTATCCATCATTAGGACCTTTGCACAACTTCCCCCTTGACAGATGTGGAATCAGAGCCAGAAAAGAATCTCAAACCGTTTGACTTTTTTCACTGATTTTTCTTGAATAACAAGAACAGTAAAGGGAGGAGGAGAAGGGAGGTAGAATTGGAAAAAAAACAAGCTGGAGTTCTATGGAGATTATGCAACCAAAAATAAAATGTGATTTGGCCATGGTGCTATTTAACCTCCTGCCCACTGTCTAATGAATTTCCAGTGCTGGAGGATAAAAAAGACAAATTAGTTGACAACCAGCAAAAGAACAGCATGTTTCCCTAGTCTATCTTATGGAGCTTTTCGATAATGTTTCTTGAGGGGCATCAGTAGGAGATGGTCAGGCTCAGAGGAGGACTTAATGCTCAGTCATAGTTTGACTTATTAAGATTTTAATTACAGTTTGTTTCATTCGCCCAGCAAAACAGATCTGAGCTGATAATATGTCTTAAGGGTTCAGAAGTAACATTTGGAAGATAGATGGGCAGTGTCAGCAGCCCCACTGGGCTGTTCAGACACTCTGGCTTAATGCAAACAAGCTTTCCAATGTATTTGGTGGGGTTTAATGAGGTTTCTGGACAAGTAAAACCACATTTTTATGGCTTTCCTCTTTCCTCTGCTATTAAACATTGGATAAGATTATCAGCTCAGGGAAATCATTCTCAGTCTACCATTGACTATATTCCATTGACTAGCAGTCTGTAGGCTACATCTTCAGCTGGTATAAACTTCAGTATGCTATGCAGATTTAATGAAGCAACATCATGTCACACTAGCTGAGGGTCAGGCCCAGGGCTGATTATAACCTGATTCACGCAATATGTAGTTTGGGCAATGACAACTATATGTATCTTGGATGATGAGTAGATTTTTGTTCTAAGCTGTAGAAGCAGGCTGGCTCTTATGGAGACAAGAAAGCAGCCTGTAGCCCAGGTAGCACATAATCTATATAGGTTTTTGGGGCAATGGTATACTGAACATGGAACAGATGATTGGCAAAAGTGGGCCTTTTATTTCATTACTGTCTCTCTGCTGATGAAAAAAGCAACAGCTAGAAGTCATATGAGGTAAAATTCACTGTGGATTATGGTGACAGTCTATCAACAGCTTGTTGAAGAAGAGGCTGTTGCCTGGGATGAGGTTGGAGAAAGACCTGGATGGGGTCTCCAGGTGGAAGAATGATTGTTCTGCAAGGTGAACAGAATTGAGGTGCGGAGGCATGTGTGTGTAGGGGCAGCAAAATTCTTCTATAATGAGTGGCCAAGGCTTCCTAGAGGGTCTGTTCTCCCCTGAAGCACACAGGTAGTCCCCACTAAACCCAGCAGAAATTATTTATCGCTGTGGATTGTTGGTTGGTTGGTTGATTGCATGTCTTTAAAGGATTTTAGGCCATGATCAAAAGTGGCACTCCAACAGCTAATGAAAGGGCACTTCTGAAGAGGTAGCACTGAGACAGAAACAGCGCATTTTCTCTTCTCCACCCCCTGTGCCAGCATCCCTCCACCTTGACCGAGAGGGAGCCAACTGCAGAAATCAGAAGGCAGCTCACTCTCCATAGCTAGTTTTACAGTAGCATTACCGTTTTAGTACTTGTAGGAGATCTGCTCATGTACTCCATTGAGCAAGGTGCTGTTAAAATATGGAACAAAAAGTTTCTGCCCCACTTGGACCTAGTCTGCTGGCTGTGACGGCCTTGGGCATATCTCCACAAGATGCTTGATTGATAACATTACTCACAGATCAGTGAGCAGATATCAGAGTTATTCTTTTGGGTCTCTGATGTCTGGAGCTGCATTTAAGCAGCAACCTAGTGGAGCCTGTTCCCTGCATCCATTCATTTACCTAAAAGAAAAGATAGCCAGGGAAGGCAGGGATTGCTGTTTGCTAGAAGCTGGGAATGGAGGATGGGATGGATCTCTTGACTATAACTTGTTCTATTCATTCCTTCTGAAGCAGCTGGCACTGGCCACTCTCACAAGGGAGGATACTTGGCTAGATGGACCCTTGGTCTGACCCAGTATGGCCGTTCTTAGGTTCTGATTAAAAAATAGGAATACACGAATTTTGGGGTCATCTGACGGATTCTGGAACCATTCTAGATGCCCACTCGCTTTGCCCACTTATCTGAGTGACTGAGCAGTCTTCATTGCTGATTATGAGATGAGGTGCTCATGATGTATTAGGAGTTTGCATATTGATTTCTGGTTAAGGTCCTCTTTACACATGATTAAACATAATGCTGACATGCTCAGACTTCTGGGGTAGGCTGTCTTCAAACCCCCCCCCCTCGCCCCCCAATCTCCTACTTCCATTGCCCCTTCTCAAACAGGTTTTTGTTAGTGGATCCACGGCTCCAGGGCAACATTTTCCACTGTCCCTGGACACCTCTGCCTCGTGATGCAGAAAAGAACCACTGCTTCACAGAGAAATATCACCTAAGACAGCCTACCTAAGCTTGATCTCAATGCAGATTGGTTTCACCATCTTTTCTCGGGCTGCAGTGATTGGAGAGTGGTCTATGATCTTTCACAGAGAGACGCTATGTATCCAAAAGCATAGTGTGTTCTTGTTCTTTTTATGACTGGCACTAACGAATGCACTGTCCTTCCTCTCGGATGGAATTACGGCAATGCTTCTATAAGTGAAGCAGAGGAAATGAAAGAATAATGGCCAGTTGGCAACAACAACAACAGGATTTATTTCAGTCCAGATGGTTATCCTATATAAACTATGCCATGTGTGAGTAATTGCAGAAGAGATTTTTGCAAAGAAACTTAGACTCATGGCATATGCCCACCCCCATCACATGCCCTTTCCCTCAGCCAGACCATGAATTTAGCTCCCAAAACTTTTGTTGCGCTGGACCCTAGTGCCCCCAGGTCACCTCTTCCACTACAATAGAGCTGCTTCTACACCAATATCCATGAGGCAACTGAGTGCCCCTCACCAACAAGTGTGCAATCTGGGTGGGTTTAGGAGTGGACGTAGGCACACACGCCACTGGACTCTGACCCTCCCCACCCTTTTAGCGTTTGGAGCTAGTAATGATGTAAGTCTCATGCCTCACTTTTAAGCACACACCAAGAGTGTGTTATGGATGAAACACATGAGCATCAGGGAATAAAGGGGTTCTCTTTGTCATCTGGATCCACCAGACTTTTCAATTGCCTGATGAGATGCTTTACAACTTCCCAAAAGAACAGCATGGTTTTCATTTACATGACACTGGACATTGTCGGAAGGTGCAAATTTGTCTCTCACCTGCATCTGTGTAAAGTCCAGACAGAGTCTGGTCCTAAATGAACCTGTTGTAAAGAAGCATAGCCCACCGTCTCAAAGGTGCCTAGTGAAATTCTTCAGCATCTCGGCCACAATGCTTGCTAACTAGCCTCAACGAAGAGACCTTGGCGGAGGTGAACGCCTATGCCCTAGTCCACTGGTTGTCAAACTTAGAGTCAGGATCCAGTACTGGGTCGCAGACCTTTGGGCATTGGATCACGGCACCCCCTGCTGCCACTGCCAAAAGACTGGAGTGAATTGCTCAAAGATGTAATTGCTGGGTCCCAAGCATAAATGACTTTTTCCAACTGGGTCCTGAGGAAAAAAGTTTGAAAACCACTGCCCTAGTCTGTGCTTACTGGACTTTTCAGTGGCAGTCAACGGGATACACAAGGCATGTAAAATATCTTGCATATCTGCCAACGACTTTCTACACCACCAAGGCACGCTAGGGGAAGCTGATTGCAAATGCCTTGCACTCAGCTTTCAGCAACTCCAGTTCTGGGGCTGGAATTGCTGAAGCAATTTCTGGAGCACAGCAGCAAGTTCATACTTACTGCTGAATGGCACCTGGAAGTGGTGCTGATGGCGGCAATTTTGCCGCTGTCAGTATAGACATACCCTATGTTTGAAAGCTGCCTGCACAGTGTTCCTCACTAATGTCAGCGAACACGCTGGCTTACAATAGGGTCTCTTCAGTGTCACTGCTGTACAATATCAGCATGGAGCGTGAACTTTCCTTACCTCCAGAGGCACATAGTGGGTGATGTAAAATCTTTGGTTGGCCCCAACTTCTGTTGATGAGAGAGACTCGTGGACTTTAAGGCAAGAAGGGACCATCATGATCATTCAGTCAGACCTCCTGTACATCACAGGCCACAGAAACTCTCTCATCCGCTCCTGCCATGGACATCTAAACTCTGGCTGAGCTATTGACTTCTTCAAATCATGAGGTAGCTTCCAAGTTACAGAGACTCCTCCGTGTCCTCTGGTTGAAACCTGCAAGTGACCCATGCCCCATGCTGCAGGGGAAAGTGAAAATCTCCCAGAATCTGTGCCAGTTTTACCTGAGAAAAAATTTCTTCCTGACCCTAAATATGGCAATCTTTGAAGCACGAGCACATGGACAAAATCTACCTGCCAGACACCTGAGAACGAATCCTCTATAGCAGTGCTTCCCAACCTGTGGTCTCCAGATCCCCGGGGTCCACAGAGGTGTTGCAGGGGCTCCACACTGCTGCTCCCTGCCAGAGCCGGGACGCCGATGCTCCCCATTGGCATTGGATCCCAGTGGGGGGTTGCCTCACCCCACCTGGGGCCTGCAAATTTTTTTTTTTATTTTTAAAAGGGGTCCACAGCCTTGAAAAGGTTGGGAAACCCTGCTCCATAGGAACGCATAGCCCTCATCATCTATTGCCCTATCACTGGCGGGTAGGGATATAGCAGTCACCGATCAGCTACATGACGTTGTAGGCCAGTGGTTTTCAAACCTTTTCTCTTGGGGCCCAGTTGAAGAAAAATCATTTATGCCCATGACCCAATAATGACATCTTTGAGCAATGTATTCCAGTTTTTTGGTGGCAACAGCAGGTGGCTTTGTGACCCATTAACTGTGGGTCTGTGACCCAGTACTGGGTCCCGACCTGTACTTTGAAAACAACTGCTGTAGGCAGTCTCATCCTACCGTCCCCTCCATCAACTTACCAAGCTCAGTCTTGAAGTCAGTCAGGCAAGTTTTTGAGCCACATGGAGCTCTTCCACGATGCCTGTTACTAGGTACGTCTTTAGAAGTGGTCCTTCCTGGGTCTGGGCTGAGGCACGTTGCTGGGCCATTCTGACTCACATAGTCTCATCCTCGGGTGCCTGTGTCCTACTCTGATCTTCCAGACATTCGCTCCAGTGGTGAATCCATATAAACAAAATTTTGAAGAGAGACAGAAAAAGAAACTAAATAGAGATGTCAATTCAGGAAATTCTGCAGCCTCAAAAGGAAACTAGAGCCTTTGGATGACTGTCGGGAGCAAAGGAGCTGCTAAGCAACACATTTCTCTCTTCAGAGTTTATGCTTTGAAAAGGCTCCTGTGGTAGCGGTCAACTTGCTTGCCAGGCAGATATTCCACAAAAGAGCTTGCAACATTATCAAACACACTTGTAGCTGTTTCTAGCAAACACTTTGTCCATCCCCACTTTCTACTGGATAGGGTTTTTTTTGGATCTATAAGCATTTTATTTTTGGGAGTCATGGGTAGAAGAAGAAAAAGGACCAGAGTCCATCCCTCAGTCAGTGTAAATTGGCATAGCTCCAGCAAAGTTAATGGAAACCTACCAGGAAAACAGCTAATTTATGGTGTCTCTAATATATCAACACCGACACAATCTCATACACAGTCACCTAACACTGAGCAGGATGGGAAAGGTAGGAAATGATTACGGCACCTCCCTGGTTGAATAAAATTTAATATTACTCAGGGATTCTAATAGGAGGTACCAAAAAGGATGGACAAAGCTTTTTCTCATGCATCTTTCGGCCTTCTGCCCGATATAGGACTGAACGTCAAGGCCTACTTATACAATTGCAGGCTCTAAAGTTGCCTCCCAGCCGAAACATTGTCAGGAAACCATCACTTTGGTGGAAATGTTCCTGGTTTTTTCCACAAACAGAAACTGGAAATGAGATTTTTCTGGCTAAAAATTTTGAGGTTTTAGTTTGAGGTTTTTAGTTTGCTAAAAAAATCTCTAAATATTTGATCAAAACTTGAAACAGGTTACTTCTCACCTAAAAGAAAAAAAATGTATATTGCATCTTCCTTCCTGAGGGGCAAATCCTGCCTCTTCCTCTTTGGCTACTAAGAACTCGTGAGCCATCTCTGCATCTGGGCTGGCATGATTTCCCTCTCCTGGGGCCCAGCTTCCTGCTGTGGATATAAAGTAGTGCACATGTCCTGACAGCTGGTAAAACTGCAGGGCCAAGTTCAGTGTTTCCATCCCCCTATTCTGGGGCCAAAAGGAGAGGGGGAACTGCAAACAGACATATTTCAGCTGTGTTTGGAAACAGAATAACCTAAAACAGTCCCCAGTAAAAGCTATACTATACACACCATCTAATTTTAAAGATGCCAAGAGGAAAGAAATTACAGGTCTCTACATATAAGTGCATCGGTGGAGAAGGGGAAGGGTATTGGAAACATGGACTGGATGGTTCAAAGAAGTGCCTGGGACACTTTCTAATTAAAAAAGAACATTCTCCTTAATGAAATGGAACATCCAATCTGATAAATTGGAGTGCGCTCTCCCAAGCATGAGTCTGTTATCCCTCATACAGACATTGCAAGAGTAATGCCAAAGATGAGTTTGGCTCAGTGGTTTGGGAACAGCAGCAGCAGCCTTGCTATTACCTGGGCTTCTGTTCTGCAGAAAATGTTGATCTATAATAATCCCTACACCTCACTTTTTATTGGATCTCAAAGCATTTAATAAAGGAAGGCAATATATTTATCCCCATTTTACAGATTGGGAAATTGAGGCCAGAGTTGAAATGGCTTCCCAAGGCCTCGCTGCAAGAAATTGGCCAAACCGAGGATAGAATCCAGGTCTCCTGAGTCCTACTTTACTGCTGTATCCACTAGGCCACACCACCGAAAGAGCAGTAAGTAGTGCATGGTGTTGAAAGCGAGCTAGGTGCCTATGGCAGGAACGGGACAGAACGCTGAAGAGAGACTGTAATTGTGACTGGGGTCAGGATGGACGAAGATGGGCAGTGATGTGTCAGGAGAGGCAGTATCTGGGCAGATTATGTTCTTTAGCTAGCACATGGGCCAGCAAGGAGGAATCAGTGTGCTTGGTGTAGAGGTAATTCAGCCTGTAGAGTGGGACAAATGGATAGTTTTCCACTGAACCTGTCCCTGGTTTAACAAAAATTTCCTTTAATTATCTGCTTTTCTCAAAACTGTTTTCCAGTTTCATTTATCAGGAAACTGAGATCTGCCCTTTTCAGCCAAAATCCAGAATTCAGGGCTGAAAACTGGAAGATTTTTAGTTTTCAGATTTTCAGCGAAAAGTAGAAATTTTCCAGAGAAACACTGACATTTTTGGCAGGAAAGCCAACCCCTTTCTGGCCAGCCCTACCTTAGAGGCTGGGAAGAAATAAAGTGGTTCATCGCTTTCAATGTAGTGAGGTAACAAGAAGACACCAACACAGAAAATCTGAACAGCTTAGACCAGGAGATTTGAAATCAGAGCCTCTTTCCAGAGCTGAATTTGACACCTGCTTGCTATTGATATATAGAGGGGCAGGTCAAACCTCTTCCTCCCATAGTCCAAAGGCTGGATGTGAATGCTACTAGATCGTAATGGATTCAGGATCCATCTCTACATTTTGCAGTCCAGGCCTGTTGGGGAAAGACCCCTTTTCACACTACACAGCATTCAGCAGATAGAGAGAAATCAATGGCTAAAAACTGTAACGTGTAGCAGGCTAGCTTTGGGGGGATATTTTATCATTTTGGAGCAAAGATGGCTGGTGTCTGCATAACCAGCAGCACTATATAGGAATATAAATCAGAGTCCATCCTTAATTCACTAGACTCTGCCTTCCTGGCTCTCTTCTTGAGATCAGCCATGACAGCTGGGAGGCTGGGATCATCTGGGACAAGGCAGCTAACACAACTCAGGTTGAGGCTTTATGGATTGGAGGCAGAGGGAGGGAACTGAGGACCCCAGCTACGGAAGATGATCCCAGTGGAATCCAAATAGGGCCAGTCTGCCACGCTTGCTCATTGCATTTTCCCTATGCAAAGTAGATCTAAATCTCTCCCAAGCCAAAATCTCCACCCACTCAGGCAGGGGACAGCTCCTTACCCCCACCGGGCATTGATATAATAGACGTGGGTTCTGCTTCTCTACCCTGCCATGCTGTTTTTGCACCAGGGAAAAGGATGTTCCTGATAGATGGGTTAAGAGGAGTGAGCTGGCAGCATGCTTAAACGTACATGAGCTAGCTTTGATTTACTGAGCTTGCATAGCTGTAGCCTTGGAGATTTAGCAACTTATAAAGGAGCATGGGCTTCGTAGCCCTTCCAGGGACCGGGGCTAAGTACTCAGTTGGCTAGCTGATTTTCTGCTGTTGTCATTCTGAGCTAGCTAGTGCCCCCTCCAACTGCGGTGCATACCAATCTTTGCATGGGTGCCAGAAAAAGGAGTGTTCAACTCACTGCGTGCATTGTCTGGATGTCACTTTTCACCGAGACATGGAGCTGTTGATCACACTGTAGCCAGTCTTTTTATTGTGAGTTGGCGTGCAAGGAGCTGGTATGGTCCTGAATTAGACCTGAACCATGAGGGACTGATCTGGATTGGAGCACCAGGAGTCTCTATCTAGGAAATCTTTGGTTTGGGAAATCTCTCATTAAAATAGCCAATACAGATGCTTTGAAGATGGGGGAACTTATGGAGGCTTTTACATTACAGAGTTCTGTAAGTTCCCCATCTTCCAAGTGTCTGAAGTGGGATTTTCTCCCATGAAAGCTCATGTGATAAATAAATTTGTGAGTCTTTAAGTGCCACAGGACTCCTTGTTTGTTTTACTGAACTAGACTAACACAGCTAACCCTTTGAATCTGACCTGGCTTATCTCTCGATTCCTGATCAGATCGCCCACTTCCCAGTCTGATCATTACACAGCTCAGTCTAGGACTGTTATCTGCATTCTGCTGTGGCACTCGTCAGCCAAACGTCTTTGCAATATTGTCTTCTTGCCGCACACAACCTTTCTTTCAAACAGGAATGGGCAAGGAGGGAGCCATGGCAGCTCTTGGATCCCCAGCACATTCCTAACCCCTGGAAATTTGGTGCCAAGTATTTTAAATGCTTATGTTCCACTATGCGGCCCAACAGACTGAATATCTCAATGGCAACTCCTTTAAATGGACCACACACCAAGATGTGATTCAATAGCAAGTTCCCAGCCTCTTGGAGCTGAGGTTTCAAACTTGGCTGAGCTCGCTGTTCCCTTGCATGCTCAGTGCAGGCCCTTTAAAATTTCATCGGCCCAGGATGGGGCTTTCTTGCCCTGCCAGGTCAATGCCATTGGAAACCACCAAGTTTATGCTGAAAAAGGTGCCGAGAGCGTGAGGAATTTTAAAGGGCCTGTTCTGTGCCTCATGCCATGTGGCCATGAAAGCTCAGATCCATCCAGCAAATACAACTCTTTCGCCTTGGCTCCTGAGCAGCTCCTCTGCCTCTTTTAAACAAGAATTTAAAGCAGCGACATAATCATGACTCCTGCACATGCCTGTAAAGCCTGAGAGTTCATTTGATTCCTGTTCTGATTCATATTCAGTGTTGCTATAGTGTGTAAACCAGAGGTTGAGGCCTGCAGGCTAATTGTTTCTGTCAGCTGGAGCAAGCTGGCCCCTTTTCTACCCTCGCACAGCTGCATCTGGGCACACACTTCATTTCTGGCTGCAGTGTGCATTTACAGCAATGGCTCTGGGATTAGATTGAAGGAGACTGGTCCCTAAGGACGACGCATGAGAGACATGCAGTTCTTTTGTCTGGGTCCTGAACGACTGTCCCATTCATCTGCAGTATACTCCATTATTCATGCCTAAAGAATGGAAAATAGGACGATGCTGTGATTCCCAAACCCCTCTCACGCTGTCGTCTCATTTGTCACACACCTGCCTGCACATATGCCAAGACCCTGTATCCAGACATGCTCTCTTCCTCCCGCAGCACTGAATGTAATTCACTGACCATTGCTACCCAAATCCACAGACAGTGGGTCTAATTGCTTGTTTAGTTGCAGTGGCCTAACTTCACTGAAACCGATGGAGTTGCCAGCAATGTAAGTAATGATATGTTCCAGAGGGGTAGCCGTGTTAGTCTGTACGCAGCAAAACCAAGAGTCCTGTGGCACCTTAAAGACTAACAAACATCTTCAAGCATAAGCGTCCGTGGACTGGAACTGGGGTGTGAGATGATCAAATAAGAGTAAGTTCAAAAGGGGCAGCTGTCTCAGTCTAGTTCTGCAAAAGAAACCAGGAGCCCTGTGGCACTTTTCAAGGCTAACAAATTTATTTGCATTTGATGTTAACCACACATAGTAAGGAATCACAGTGTGTACTGGCTCACAAGGCCAATGTGTTAGAAACCTATAGTTCTATTATTAGAAGTATTTATGCACCTGATACAATTTTAGGAGGGTCTCTTATAAAGTTCTTTAAAAACAAAAACAAACAAAAAAAACCTTTTGGTTTGGTTTACCTCTGCCTCTCCTCATACGTAGCCTGGCCACATCACCACAATTACACCATGTAAATTAAAACAGAATCTGGCCTGGTGGGTTTTGTTAGGGTGTCTGCATGTGTCTAAACTTTGTGGACCAGGTCCTTAGCTGCAGTAAATCTGTTTGAATGGAGTCCAGCTGCTTTACCCCTGCCAAGGATTTGGGTCCCATTTTATTCTTGTCTAGGTCACTCAGGATAGTTAAGTCCAAAGCTAACTGTGAAAATTTGCAAGGGGATCTCCCAAAGCTGGGTGGCAGGACAACAAACTGTCAGATTAAATTCCATGTTGATAAATGCAAAATAATACACATTGGAAATCATCTTCACAGCTATATATACAAAATATGGTAGCAGCTCATTTAGATCCTGTCAAGAAAGATCTTGGAGTCATGGATAGTTCTAGGAGGAAAAAAGAGCCAGAAATGTTAGGAACCATTAGGGAAGGAATAGATAAGAGTAAATATTATACTACTGCTATGTAAATCCATGGTACTCCCACATCTTGAATACTATGGGCAGATCTGATTGCCCCATCTCAAAAAATACATATTAGAATTGGAAAAGGTACACAGAAAGGCAACAAAAATGATTAGGGATATGGAACAGCTTATCTGTGAGGAGAGATTAAAAAACTGAGACTTTTCAGCTTAGAAAAGTGATGGCAAAGCAGCCATATGATAGAAGGTCTATAAAAACCATGAAAGGTATGCAAAGAGTGAAAAAGGAAATGTTATTTACCTCTTCATGAAACAAAAGGAAGTACTGCTTCATGCAATGCTCAGTCAATCTGTGGAACTCATTGCCTGGAGATGTTGTGAAGGTCAAAACGGTAACCGGGTTCAATAAAGAATTAGATAAGTTCCTAAAGGATAGTTTAACCAATGACCATTAGCCAAGCTGGTCAGAGATGCAACTCCATCTCTGGGTGTTTCTAAGCTTCTGACTGTCAGATGCTGGTACTGGATGACGGAGAATGGATCACTTGATAATTTCCTTGTTCTGTTCATTCCTTTGAAGCATCTGGTAATAGCCACTATTGGATGACAGGATACAGGGCTGGATGGGCCATTGGTCTGGCCCAGTATGGTTATTCTTATGTATTGGGTCAATTCTAGATCTGGCTGCTTGTGACCCAAAGTCTAAGGCTTGTCCAGTGAGCTATCAGTCCTCTTCCAAATAAATAGATGTCCATAGCACAGACTACTACAATATTGGTTATTAACTGACAAGAAGGGCAATAAATGAATGAACCGTGGTCACTGAACAAACCTTCTTCTCCTGCCATGACAGCTGAAATCACCGTCCTTTTTAAATAAGAGGCATTTATTGTGCAGAACAGTTAAAAGCATAGACCCATGAACTCAGCCTTCCTCACAGTTTGAGTGACAGCCTCATCTCTCATGTTTACCAGGAAGACGCCTGTCTGAAACGCTGTACGCAGCAGACAGACATTTGGTAGCATACTAAACTGTTGCAAGTAAACCAGGCCATCTGGATCCTGCTTGAAAGGTGATGGAAACTTACCTTGCTGCTGCCCATCCTTAGTGACTGCAGTCTTCAGAGACTGTTGGCACTGCATCTTTCACAGCTTTTGCCATTTACTGGTAAAAAATTATATGTAAATTGGAGTATCTCCCTGAATGCTGGGAAATGTAGAGGGGCTTAAGAGCGTGGGCAAGTCCTGGAGGCTATACATTTGGCTTCCAACAGAGATGAGTCCCCCTGATGGCTCCTTGTCTAGCTCTCAGCCCCTTTCATTTTACAGATTAGAAACTGAGGCAGATGGTATAATGAGTAACTTGGCTAAGGTCACATAGGACGTTTGTAGTGGAATTAAGAATTTAGCCCACTGATGGTCTAGACCAGTGCCTTAACGACGTCACCAGCCTTCCTACTCTACTGTCTTGCAATGGGAGGGTGTTGCTCCACCAGCTCTGTAAAGTGGAGAGATGAGTGCGGATTGCAGTTTACCTGTGTTGATACATAGTCATGGGGAAGTAGAAGACTAAACCAAAGGCTTGTTCCTACTGATACCCTTTACACAATCATTTCCCTTTACAGTGTCCCAAATACCCATCCAGGAAGCTTTGTACAACCACACACCTTTCCGTCTGAGAAGTGAAAGCCAGATGCCAAAAACAGCAGCAGCAGAAGCAATTTAAAAAAAGAAACAAAAACACAGCTTTCAGATTCACCTCCTGAACCAGGCAGCAGAGTGCGGCTGGATGAGCAAAGTTATTAAGGGACAATCCATTTCCTAAAATTGCTGCTACTATAAATAAAATACTGCAGGCTTTACAATTTTCATATTGAAGCAAGGTAAAAATCCAGCGGATGCATGAGTGCCCCACAGTGGGCGACAGTTTAACTGTTCTTCGTGAGCAGTAGTTACACTTATGGGTCCATAATGGAAACATGAATGGTCAGTTCTTGTGGTAGAGGTCCCATTGCACCAGCGAAACAGTCATCACTCAAAGGCCTTGGGGTCTATTTAGACAAGACAGGCTAGGGGTAGGAGGGAAAGGAGAGGCTGAGAGAGTGACTTGCATTAGGTATCACACCTGATTCCTGCTGGAGGCAGGAATAGAAGGTACTTCTCCTGCTGCCCAAACCAATAACCTACAATTAGATTATGTAGGAAATGATTTCCATTTCCTTTCTTCTCAGAATGATGGCTTCTGCCATCCCAAAGTCACATTCTTACTTCCGGTGTGCAATGTGATGACTGTGAGAACTAGCCAGCATGCAAACACCTTTGGGCCCTGTTGCTGGATAGGCTTTCACAGTTGGAAAAACATGCTGCAATAACAATTCTCACCCCTGAACTTTGTCATGTCCCATGCCTTTCCCTGCTACCTGAACCAGCGCTGATGACCCAAAGACACTGTTGGTTGGCTCAGGACTATGGGCAGGTCTACACTGGGCAGCAATCAAAGGAAGATACACAAGCTACCTAAAATACTTTGTGTATCTCCCTCCAACTTTCCTATGCCTAGAATGTCCCCCAGAGTGAGTCAAAGGAGGGCTTTCCCTTCAGCTCAGTGCTACTCTACTTACCTGCTGGTCTTCAGGAATCGACTTTCCAATCGACTGAGTGGGTTTTCACAGATGTGCTCAATCAGTCGGGAAGGTCAATCTGATGGTGGCAATTTTGCCATTGTTAGTGAGGACTCTATGTTCTCATAAACAATCCAATCCAATGTGAACATTTTTGGCTTGGTAGGACTTTGGTTCAATTCCTAGTGGACCTACATCACCAGCCAATGCTTCTAAACTCCTGGTGTGATTTATAGAGCTGTTGGGAAAATTTTAAAAGAGCCTTTTTTTTTTTAATGAAAAAAGGTGTCCCCGTCCCCCCCCCCCAACGATTCCAACCCCTGAAAGGACCACTGTGATCATCTAGCTTGACTTCTTGTATACCACAAGCCAGAGAACATCCTCAAAATGATTCCAAGAACATAGTTTTTAAAAAAGAATCCAGTCTTGATTTAAAAATTCAGTGGTGGATAAT
The DNA here is from genome assembly GCA_007922195.1 of Podocnemis expansa. Lineage (NCBI taxonomy): Eukaryota > Metazoa > Chordata > Testudines > Podocnemididae > Podocnemis > Podocnemis expansa. The sequence goes on from ML682065.1 coordinate 4,099,337, forward strand.
AACCCTTGTTAAATTGTTCCAAGGATTAATTTTTCTCACTGTTAAAAGTGTATGCCTTCTTTCCAGTCTGAACTGGTCTAGCTTGAACATCTGGATCATGTTACGCCTTTCTCTGCTAGATGAAAGAATCCATAATTAAATATTTGTTCCCATGTAGATATTTATAGACTGTAATCAAAGGATGCTGGTGGACATATATCTGTTTGATGATCAGTCTCCTTTTACAATTACATTTTAAGACCTATCAGTTAGTCAGTTTTTAATCCATTTAATGTGTGCCTTGTTAATTTTATATCATTCTAGTTTTTTAATCAAAAAGTTTTGTGGTACCATGTCAAATTCTTATGAAGTCTAGATGGATTACATCAATACTATTACCTTTATCAGCCAAATTCGTAGTATCAGCAACAAAGATACTAAGTTAGTTTGGCAGGATCTGTTTCTCATAAACTCATGGTGATCTGTTTTAAATATATTACCCTCATTTAATTCTTTATTAATCAAGTCTGGTACCAGTTTCTCCATTATTTGCCAGGGATTGATGCCAAACTGATAGGCATATAGTTACCCAGGTCATCCAACTTACCCTTTGAAAAAGTTCACACAATGTTAGTTGTTTTCCAGCCTTCTGGAACTTCCCCAGTTCTCTATGACTTATTGAAAAGCAACATGAACAGTTCAGTGAGCTCCTTAGGCAGCTCTTTTAAAACTCTAGGATGTGAGTTATACAGGTTGATAAAATATTCTGATTTTAAAATGTTTGCCTTTAGTGGCTTCTGTTTAATATCCTCAGGAAACACTAGTGGAGTGGAAAAAGTATTATAATTATGAGGGGAGACTACATCATCTGTTTTTCCCCCAAATATAGACTAGAAATATATATTGAGCACTTCTCCCTTATCCGCATTATTATTTATAATTTTATCATGTGCGTTTAGCAATGGAGCAACACCATAATCAGATTAGTTTTGTCCCCAATATATTTTAAAAAGTCCTTATTGTCCTTAACTCTGCTGGCCATATATTTCTCCTTTTGTCTCTTTGCTTCCCTTACAAATTTTCTGCAATTCCTAACTTCCGGTTTATACTAATGGCTGTTAACTTCTGTATGTTTATAGATGTGTTCACCTCCTACTAAACCTGGCCAGTTTTTTAACTAGCATGGCTTTCTTCCTAAATAGTGGAAATGTGGCGTTTTAAGCATCTAGTAAAGTGTTCTTAGGTGAGTCCCAGCTATCATTCAAATTTTTGGGGGTTAAATCCTTCCCACCTGAATTGGTTCATAATTGTTTCTAGCTGTGTGGAATTGGCTCTGTTAAGACTCCAGTTATGTTACTAATGTTCTGGACTTTGTTCTCCTTGCACATTGTAGATGTGATCAAGTCACGATCACTTGGACTTTAGCTACCATTAATTCTGAGTTTTGTGATCAGGTCCTCTTTCTTTGTTACGACAAGGTCTAATGTAGAATTCCCCCATGGTGTCGGCTACCCTTTCTGAGTTAGGACATTGACATCTATAGTGGTTAGATATTCCAAGGATGATTTAATACAGGTATCATGCACTTGATATCTGAAGTCCCCCAGGATCACACAGGTTTATTTTTTCTCCCTACACATTATAAATAAAGTAGGGAGCAGGTTATTCTGTTCCCTCATGTGATTTGGTGGTCTGTGGGGGCCAGGAACTAAAATCCCAACACTGATCTATAATCATTCAAGATCACTTTCTTCCAAGTTATCAGTGACTCGGAAACAGGTAATGCAATTTTTGACATAGAGTGCTACTCCCCCTCTCCTTCTGCCCATTTGATCCATCCTAAATTGGTTATAACAATTGATTTTTATTCCAATTATGTAATCTTTCCATTAGATTTTGATGGGATTCAACTAGACCCAGATCCTCTTGTGTTTGTTATCCCAGTTCCCAGAATTGATGGAGATAGCTGAGCCATTGGCCATTATCTCTGAGAAATCATGGAAGACTGGAGAGGTCCCAGAGGACTGGAAAAGAGCAATAGAGTACCCATCTATAAAAAGGGAAATAAGGACAACCCAGAGAATTATAGACCAGTCAACTTAACCTCTGTACCAAGAAAAATAGTGGAGCAAATAATTAAGGACCCCATTAACAAACATCAATAAGAGAATAAGGTGTTAAGTGATAGTCAGCATGGATTTGTCAAGAACAAATCATGTCAAACCAACCTGATAGCTTTCTGTGATGGGGTAACAAGTCTTGTGGATAGAAGAGAAGCAGTATATGTAGTGCCTCTAGACTTTAGTTAGGCTTTTGATATGGTCTCACATCACCTTCTCATTAACAACTAGGGAAATACAGCCTGGACAGAGCTACTTTAAGAGGAGTGAAAAGCTGGTTGGATATCCACTCCCAAAGAGTAGTTATCAATGGTTCACAGTCTCACTAGAAGGGCATAACGAGCAGGGCGCTGCAGGGATCAGTTCTGGGTCTGGGTCTGCTCAATACTTTCATCAGTGATTTAGATGATGGCATAGAGAGCACACACATAAAGTTTGCCAATGATACCAAGGTAGGAGGGGTTGCAAGTGCTTTGGAGGATGGGATCAAAATTCAAAATGATTTGGACAAACTGATGAAATGGGCTGAGGAAAACAATGAAATTCAATAAAGTCAAGTGCAAAGTGCTCCACTTAGGAAAGAACAATCCATTGCACATATACAAAATGAGCAATGACTGCCTAGGAAGGAGTACTGCCGAAAGGGATCTGGGTGTCACAGTGGATCACAATCTGAATATGAGTCAGCAGTGTAACACCGTTGTGACAAAAGCGAACACCATTCTGGGATTTATTAGCTGGAGCATTGTAAGTAAGACACAAGACGTAATTCTTCTGCTTTACTTCACCCCGACTGGGCCTCAACTGGAGTATTGTGTTCAGTTCTGGGTGCCTCATTTCAGGAAAGATGTGGACAAGCTGCAGAAAGTCCATAGAAGAACAACACAAATGATTAGAGGTCTGGAACACTTGACTCAGAAGAGACGATTAAAAGACCTGGGTTTGTTTAGTCTGGAAAAGAAGAGACTGAGAGGGGACGTAACAGTTTTCAAGTACTTAAGACATTAGGAGGAGGAGAGAGAAAAATTATTCTCCTTAACTGCTGATGATAGGACAAGAAACAGTGGGCTTAAATTATGGTAAGGGAGGTTTAGCTTGAACATTAGGAAAAAATTCCTAACTGTTGGGGTGATTAACCAGTGGAATAAGTTGCCTAGACAGGTTATGGAAACTCCATCAGTGAAATTTTAAAGAGCAGGTTAGGCAAATACCTGTGAGGGATGGTTTAAGAGGGTAATTGGTCCTGCCCTGAGTGCAGGGGGCAGGGCTTGATGACCTCTCGTGGTTCTTCCCAATTTCTATGATTCTGTGATTCTATATATAGGCAATTCAAGTTTTTGGTTTTTTTTTAACAAAACTGGTTTCCATTATAACTGAGCAAACAATTGATTCCCCCCCACTGCACCCTACTCTACTCCCCTTGTTTTTTCTCAGCAAAATGAAAAACCAAAAAACCAAAAAAAAATTTATGTAGATAACAAGAAATGTTCCCATTGTTGAAAACCAACTAATTAACATTTTTGATATTGGAAAATTTCTCAGATTTTGACAATGAAAATATTTTGGGATTTATGATCCTTCAGCAAAATCCCCAAAATGTGTTGGGGGAGAATGGAAATGTATTTTTATCACAGAAAATAAAAAGTGTAACTTTGGTGTACCAAATCATCTGAGAATAGCTTGTCTCTCGGGACTTACAGTGCCCTTCACACTGAAGTAATCAAGTGCCTTAGACGCAGACGTACTATCTTTCATGCATTCAGGATGTCTGTCCAGAGCACAACTGATGAATGCTCGCATGATGGCAACTTTCTGCACGTATTGGGGTGAAGCCTATTCTGCCTAGGGGTTAGGGTGATTTGATATACCAATTTACTGGGACTGTCCTGATATCTGGGGCTTTCTCTCCCATGGGCGCTATTACCTCCCACCCCCAGCCCCATATTTCACAATTGCTATCTGGCCATCCTAACGGCTGTACGCTTCTGCATCTGGGCAAAGCTCCACAGGCTCCGCTGGTTTCTTCTCTGATCTGTGCTGCTGTCCACCATTCTCTGCTCAGCGTCCCCCTCTATTATTATCTCTCCAACCACACTTCTCTCCCTGTGGTTTACATACGTCCCCTGTAAGTAGCTGACTTCTGTGGTCTGGTGTACGCTGCTGACCTCTATCAGTTTAACTATGTTGCCCAGAGGTGTATAAAGTCCACATCCCTGCGTGACGTAGTTATGCCAACCTTTCCCCAGTGCAGACAGTGCTGTTAGAGGAATAGCGTCTCCTGAGGATGTAGCTACCGCCTCTCATGGAGGTGGATTCACTACATTGATGGGAAAGCTCTCTCTTGTCATTTTAGGCCTAATCTACACTGTTGCATTTTGTTGACAAAAGTCAGCTTTAGTTGACAAAACAATGCCGGTGCACACCTGCCGTCAACCCACTGCCAACAACAGTGCCCTGTTTTTTTGACAAAATAAAACCACTTTGGAGAGCGATGTATGGCTTTTGTCGGCATAGCTGGGGTGAGGCAGTGTCTGTGTAGTGCGGAGAAGCTATATTTTTGTTAATTTGACCACTCCAATGAAGCGGTGAAATTGAGAATAAAGCCAGGGTGGCTGGTTCCCATTCCTGACTGTGAGCAGGGCGAGATGCCCTGGCTGCTGCAAACTGTTTGTAGCTGGAAGTGGGCAAGTTATGGGCGGCTGGTGCCCAGCTCCTAGCTCAGAGCCAGGATAGGGTGAGATGTGGGCGACTGCCACCTAATGGGCAGCTGGGACGGGGTAGAGGTGAAAGCCTTGCACAGCTGCTTTCTGCTCCTAGCTGGGACCATGGAGAGAGCGTGTGTGGTGGGTAGCCCACAGGGAGCCTGGGACCCATCTCTCAGCTTCCCCCACACTGTCCCTTAGGTTGGTGGACGTGCTCCATGTGAGGATGCGCTCCACCGACCCAAGGACGGTAGCGTGGACATCAGCCAATGCTGGCATTATAGCAGCTGATGAAGGCTGACGTATCTTATATTGACTTATTTTTCTAGTGTAGACAAGGCCATGGAGCACTAAAGCAGTTCAGCCGCTCCAATGCAGCGTTTTAAGTATAAACTGGCCCCGTTTCTTTGTGGCTCCTTTTCTGTAACGTTTCTTTGGGCAGCAGGCACCTCTTGTGGAAGTCAAAGAGTCTGGGCCCCTTCCCCATCATTTTCCCCTGCTAAAAGTGACCGTGTGTCTGTGCCCTTAAAATCGTGTGTGCCTTTTTTCAGCTCTGTTGCAGAGTGTTTATGTGAAGTAGGGACAAATATCTTCACTTATGAAGAACACTCCCCTGTCGCTGCCTTGCTAATTAGCTGTTATTAACACCGATAATAGAGCTATCAGATTTAATAGGCAACAGATTATGGCAATTACAATGAGCTTGCCAGCCATAGCGCAGAAGCAGCACGGCTTTGGGAACAAACAGGCAAACCTCACCGCCATCAGCATGTGGAGCAGAACTGCTTGCCTGGGTGATAAGCCACGGCAGCTGGCAGAAAATGCTGTTCTGTATAAAATTCCCGTGTCACCCTCATTTCAGCACCTCTTTGTTTTTCATGAAATTTCTAGTGGTATGTTTTGGTTTCTCACATAAATGAAGAAGTGAGGGTGGGTGGGATGTTGAAAGCCAGTTGTTCTGTTTTCTCCCTTTTTTCCTCATTTCTCCTGCCGCCCCCCAGAAAAGTGTGCCAGGTGGGGGACGGCAGGAGAAGGGAGGGATTCAAAATAAAATGCTGAATTTCTTTAACCCCTTCCTGAAAAATCTGAGCCGAAGGATCATTTTCATTTTGTTCAAAAAGATGGGGGGAGTTCCTGTTTTGAGGAAAATATTTAATATGAAAAAATTGCAACCAGTGACTCCAGGCAGCTTTTTGTTAGTGGTGGTGGGGGACCTAGAGAGGGTTGGTGGTTGGGATGCCCACCTGAAGTATTTTGGCTCCTTTTTCCCTTCCTCTACTCCCTTCCACCAGCCCTCAGTTTCATTTCTCGCAGGCTGTCCTTATGTTTCTGTAAAACTGCCTCCCTCAACCCTGTGACTTTCAAAGAGGCCTCTGATTCCTCTGAACCTGTGTCATCTCCTGTCTCCCATTGTAACTATTGTCTCTAAGGTAATCTGTGTAAGATGCAGCAGTGGACTATTTTTATGGGCTCCAGTATGATGTGTCCCGCCATACACTGCCATTCTGGAGGCCCCGAACTTAGTTCAAAAGCAGCCAGAGCAATCTGGGTCAAGAGGCAAAAACTGATAGCATGCAATGGGTTTTCAATGGGATTGTGTTCAGATAGGGACAGGCTGACATTGAGGACCTCCTGGAGAATGAAAGGGAACGTGTCAATGGTCTCAGTGGAGCATCGTGGTGTATGAGGTCCATGAGAGGTGGAGATGGTGGGTGTGAGCCTGGGACATGTTAAGGAGTGGCAGAGGAGGGAATGAGATCTTCTTAGCGTTATATAGGAGAATATGGCCTTGGCTGCTTGGAGGGTCTCAGAAATGAAGCTGTGAGCTGGACCACGTTGGGCCGCTCTAAACTGAGAGTGCAGGTCGATGAAACATGACTTACATCGACTCTCTACAGCCCGCCTCTCTACTTGTGTGACTGTTAAATTGAAATAAGTGCTGCTGGAAGTCTGTGTTGTTAACACCACTCCCTCAAATGGCGTAGCATTTTCGCTGAATTTAATTTATAAGTATAAGCAAGATCTATGAGCCTGAGGGCTTTCCCCCTGCTCAGTCATCTGAAAGAGGGCATCTTATTTGCATGGGTTTTGTGCTTTGTTAAGTACTTAGCCTAATTTCACTGTATATGGATAAACTCACCCAGGCGCTGGGCATGATGAGAAATGGTTCATATAGCTGGTTTTGGGTTACAGATCGCTTTTGTGTTAACTGCAAGGGCAATGAAATGTTGTCTTTCGAATGTGTGACCAAATGACAGCAGAACGGTGTTTAGCCTGTTTGGATGAAAAATTCACTCTCACCTAAACAGAACTCAGAAAACTGGTAGATGTTTGCTCCGGAGGGGGGATGAGGTGGGTCTCCTGCTGACATTGCACTAGTCGTAATGAAGGACTACCCTCAGGCATTGATTGACTTTCTCCTCCCATTGTTAAAAGGTAGAGTTAATAATTCCTTTTGGAGTCTTCTGTTTTGTAGCCTGGATATTGTTCTTGTGTCAACAGAAAGTTTTTCACATGAGCTGAAATTCTTTAAGAGCTGAAATCACTAGAGAAACGGGGGAGCCTTGACTGACAACCAGCGGAGAGGAGCCAGCGGTGGATGCCAACAGGATGCCAACAGACAACGGGAAGCGTGAGCGGGTGGTGGCAGCAGACAGTGGGAGCGAGCAGATGGTGGGAGCTAGGAGATGGGGACTCGGTGATGCCCAGAGGTGGCAGGAGGCAGCCACAGAGCAGGCTCTCGTTGAGCCCGCGTTTAGCAGACTGGCTGAGCCCCCAGACCACTGCTGTTTGGGTATTTCCCTTCTTTTATTAAAAGATTTCATTTCTGCGCTCAGGTCCTGGGCTTGCAAGGGGGTTTTGCCTTTTAGTGCACCCTGGGAATAGTGTTAAGTTCCAAAGGGGTAGCCGTGTTAGTCTAGTAAAGCAAACAAAGCAAGGAGTCTTGTGGCACTTGAAGACTAACAGATTTATTTATCACATGAGCTGTCGTGAGAGAAAATCCCACTTTGTCAGATGGTTTGAAGAGGGGGAACTTACAGAATGGGATGAAAATAAATGCAGGGGAGTGTAAGACATGGGATCAGGTCATAATACAACAGCAAATCAGAGCAGTTGTAAGGATTCAAACTCTAGGAAACAGCACATAGAGGGAGGGTGAAGTCAAATTACCTGTTATAATGTGAAAAGAATCCATAGTCACGATTAAGTCCTGCTTTCACACAATCTAATTTGCATGAGTTGGATTTTGGCTGTTTCTCTTTGTAGTCTTGATGTCCCATTGATTTTCTTGAGGACTGTTGTTAACAAATCATCAATGGAGTGATTAGGAGGATGGAAATGCTCAGCAACTGGTTTTTGGGTTTTTTTTTTTGTGTTGTGATTTCTGATGTCAGTTTTGGGCCCATTTATTCTTCTGCATAGGGACTGTCTTGTTTGTCCAATGTATAAGGCAGGGGTCTCAAACATGCGGCCCCCTAAAGCTATTTCGCGTGGCCCACAATGACACGATCATTACTGATATTTGCAATATTGTTGTATGGAAAGGTTTCAGTGGTCTGGCCCTCGGGCTACTGTACTAATCCTCATGCAGCCCTCTACTAGTCCTCATCTGGCCCTCATGGTGATTTGAGCTTGAGACTCCTGGTATAAGGTGTGGGGGCATTTCAGTCCAGGAAAACTGGGTGAGGGCTCAAGCTGGTTTGATGTGGTATATCATTGATAGGAACCCCTAGATATCGAACCCAGCTCTTTGCTGCTGCCTGGCAGAAGAGTTACGTGGCCAAAACTGGTTGGAGCGTCACAGTGGTGGTGCAGCAGAGGCCAGGTACCGAGTGCTCCTGAGCCTAGCCAGTCATCCTAGGCAGAGGCAGTGGGGGAATTAAAGATGTCAGTGCAAAATTCGAAGAGCAATGGAGGGAGAGAAGAAATGCAAAAGTCCAGTACAACTCTTCCTTTTGTAAATTGGTTCCCCCCTCCTCTGGCCCCTGCAGCTTTCCTCTCTCCTTCCCAATTAACCAGAAGAGCTACTCAGGCCTTGTGAGAATAACATTACCCAATTGCCCCCTGCTGCTTTCCAAGCTGGGGAGGAGACTTTCCCTCTGTACCTAAGTTCTCTTTTTCCCTGCTGAATTTTTCTTCATTAAATATGCCTCTGGGAGTAGAAACAAATAAGACATGTTGACTTAACAGTTCATCATTTCTCCTTGCCTCCATGATGCATTTTCAGAGAGGCCGGCCTGCTCTGCTTTCTCCATTATCATCGTAACTCTCTTCTGACACAGTGTCTCTGGTTTTACAGCAGCCACAGCCCTGGCCTCCCTCCCCACACCCCCCAACTCAGAGCTGGTTCCAGGCAGCCATGCTGTTAAGATGATCTAGTGTGTGTAGACCCTGAAAATGGGATTTAAATGAGCACGCCAAAGAGTCCACTTCTGTTTCTCAGGGCAGCCCTAACAGGTTCCATTGGCACAGTATGACAGCCTTAATGAGTGATGGAGGAAACACAAGAGGCAGCTAAATACCCAGTAGTTAAACTTTGCATGTTTATTATTAACAAGCATTTCTAGTCCTGCAGCATCTGGAAGCCCCAATTTTGATCAAAGCCTTACCACGGTAGATCTTGTTTGAACACCTGGTAAGAGAGAGCCCCTGCCCCAAACAGCTTGCAATATAAACGTGCAAAGGAGAGGAGAAGGGGAAAGAAAGGCAAAATGACTTCCCCTGTGTTACACAGCAGCATGGACACGCATCCAGCCAACATATCCTAAAGGTAGGTGCAGTTTATTGTACTCCACAGCAGCTTCCCTTCAATGATTTCAAAGTATTTCACCATAAATAGGGTTACCAGATACCAAAGCATAGAAAGGAGGACAGGGAAGTATGAAAAGGAGGACATTGGAGGACATGTGGGAAAATGTAGTATTAATGTAATATTCTTCTGGTTTTAGGGGTCCCTAGAACACTTCCCCCTTAAAATAGGGTGTTCTGGGACATTCCAGCATACTTTCACCCCTGTAAATAAACAGCCAGACAAAATCATGCATTTTTAAATGCCTGCCGGATGGAGGCCATGAAGGTAAGAAGGAGGACATGTCCTCCTTTTGCCTGACATCTGGTGACCCTAACCATGAATGATTTTTACCCTTCACCGTAAATGAATCACACAACTGTGTGAAGTGTAGGGCAATATTTTATTTCCATTTTACAGATGGGGAAACTGAGACCCTGCAGTTAATAGCTGGTTTGCAAATGAAAACAGTACCAGGCTTGTGCACAGTTCTAACTATAAAGTCATGCCCCTGGATGTGTCATCAGAAATGGATACAATCCTGTGGCTCTGGATCTTAAGGCATGAACTTTAACTGTTGAGTTAAAAAACAGCAAGTTGTGTGGCACTTTAAGACTAACAGATTTATTTTTTGCATGAGCTTTTGTGGGAGAAGATCCCACTTCCTTGAGTTAAAACAACCAGTGTTAGTCAAGATTCAAACATGCTAGAAATCTCCATACGTTGCCATCCCACCACTAGAGGGAGACAAAAGTAAGCCACATCCATTCAATGAGTGTCACTAAGTAAATTAGTTTTGTAAGAAAAACCATGAGTTAGGAGGTACAAGGATGAAGACAACTAGGAGAGCAATCCTCTAGCAAAGCTGGGGAGGACTAGATATTTATAATTCAGTGGGCAATTTAACAAAAAAAAAAAGAGCCCTTAAAATTAAAAGCTGTTCCCTCTTATTTTATTCATTATAAACAGTGAAAAACAAACAAATAAAAGGGTGGGCACAATTTTAAAGACATTCTTTATTTATCAATAAAGACAAAATTTTTGAGCATAGGTGCCAAAAGCTGAAGAATTAAATCTGTAATTAGACAATTTTCAAGGCATTGAGACACTTTATCTGCCATTTAGCATGAGAGCTGGCTGAAATGTTTTATTTGAAAGGAAGGGGGTTTTTTTAATATAAAAGAAACACTTGTTACTAAAACAGGCATTTTCACAGAAAATGAACATTTTCTAAAGGGATAAAAGGCAGTGTTTCCATTAAGAACCAAAAAGTTCTTACCTTTTTTTTTTTTAAACAAATTTTACTTTTCAGCAACTAACAAATTTTGATGAGTTGCTTAAAAATTTCTAACTAGCAGATTCAGGTTCTCTGGATAAGACAAGGTGGGTGAGCTCATGGCTGTCATGAGACCAATTGCTGCTGGTGAGACAAACAAATTTTTAACTATTCTCTCAGTCACACTTTCTCATAGGACTTTTGGTTCTACCACCTCATTCATGGACCACCCCTGCTTTCTGGTGTGCTGGCACTTCTGCGGTAGAGATGATACACAATAGTGCACTCTGTCCATCGAGTAGCACTGACTTTAACAAAAAACTTTTCTAGCAGGCAGCCAGACCTGCAGTATATTCTTGCATCATGGAGTGGCAACATGGTCTAGTGGTAGCAGTATGGATCTTCAGGCCCAATTTGTTATTGTGTTGCTTGTGGTGTGTCATTTATTGCCTGGGTGTCTTGGTTTCCCCGTCTAAAATATGGAAGAAGTAGCCTTTCCTGGCTTTAATTCTGTGCAAAACTTTGAGATCGTTGCTCTTAAAAAACACGTTTCCTCCAAAGTTGTTTTCTGGTTGATGTGCCAGTTGGACATCACACTCCATAAGCCAAAGCTATAAATGAAGGCTTGGCTCCTGTTCCTGACTCCAGAACAAGAGGCAGCGTGCAGACCCCTGGGAATGACTGCATGTGCGGGGGGATAGGGTTACTCACTGTGTGTTAACACTGATGGGCGAGCCAGAAATGTGAAAAGGCAGAGCCAAACTCGCTTGCCAAGGCAAAGGCTGAGTTTGGGCTCCACATTCCTGTGTAGTGGTGAAAACTCATGCATGTCTCTCAGTCCAGTGGATTTCACTGCATTGCTCTTCCACGATTCTCTACTGCCTGAGCTCGGAGGCCGCGGACCGGCGGGATGCACACCTACATAACTCTTGGCTTGCTGCTGACCCCTGCTGCCACACCCAATGCTCTGTGCGGCTTGGCACACTGATGCCTCAGCCAGTCCTTAGGCTAGAGCCCAAGCTCAAATTTGAATCTAAATCCTGACGCCTTAATCAAGTAGAACTGGAGAGAGGAAGGTGGTCTATGCAGTCGCTGGGGAGCAACTAGATCCTGGTTTGCTTCAATTCCCTGTTCTGCCAGACTTCCTGTCTGCCCATTGGCAATTCTTGGCTACCTTTAAAATGCTCCGTCTGTCAGAAAACCACACTCCTGAGCAGCATAGGTGAAACAGCCTGAGCCCACGTGTGGCCAGCACTAAGTTGAAGGAAGAATTCCTTTGTCGACCTAGCTCCTGCCTGTCAGAGAAGCAAATTATCTACACCGAAAGGTGACTCCCTGCTGACAGCGTAGGTGATGTCTATGCTGATGCCCTGCAGGGGTGCTGCTGTAGGGTCATACCCAGAGAGGTGCTAAGCACTGTGAGCATTTCATCTTTTGCCCTAACGTCACAGCCTGACTGCACACCTGTTTGATTTCAAAGCTGCAGGATGAGATGCTGCCGGACAAAATCCCCCTTGCTGTTACTCCACTGAAGTTATCTGAGTTGCATCTCGCTTTCAGCAAAGGAGAGCACAGCCTGAAGAAGTCCCAAGGGAAGTGGGATTGTGGCTAGAGTCATTCCAATGTTGCTGCGAAAGGTAGTGAAGCGTATATCGTACCCAAGACATTCCTGAATGTCAGCATCATGGAGCGGGTGGCTGACCTCTCCTGTCTTTCTCCTTGAGTGGTCCCTTCTGGGTCCAGGTTGAGACACGCTGCCAGGGCAGTCGTTTCTAGTACAGCTCCCTGTGCCTGGGGAGAAACACAGCACTCTGGTCTACCGGGCTGTCAGGATGATTCTGTGTCTTTCCATCAGCTCTCTGATTTACATAAAGAAAAACATATTGGAAATTTCCAGACTGGGGCGAAGCCTGACCTTCCTAAAGGGCCTTTCACCACTGGAAAGAAGATGGAGGCTCTCCAGAGTACATGTGATTTGTAATACACACTGCTGCCAGGGCTCAAGTGAAGTCAGGGAAGCTCTGTAGCAGACACACTCGAACACATAGTAAGAGAAAGTCTTGCTCCCGAAAAGTGTACAGTCTGCATACACAAAGTGAGAAGGAAAATTTTTTGTCCAGGGTCCTGCAAAACTAGAACCCACATTTCCCTAATGGCCCAGGCAGTGCCTTATCTGCTAGATCACACCACCTCTCAAAACACTGGCAGTGCACCCTGCCTTATGTATTAGCACATCATAGAAGGATTACATCTTCCCGCAGAGCTGAAAAGTATCTATCGTACACTTGGTGCAATACAAATAATAAACCCCACTTACGAATTCTGTATCAAATGCAAGCCAAGCGGGTTGCAGTTCTGCTTTCCCGTTTGTACTACCAAGCTTAAAAGTGAATGACAGAATGTTGTTCAAAAAGGAGAGTGTGAGGGAGGGGGAAAAAGCAAGTCAAAAAATAAAAAGTCAACCATTTTTTTTTATTACAAAAAAAATGAGCAAAAACTAAAAAGCTGTGAAACTCCTTTGACAAATGTCTCTTTTTAAATTAGGACATATGATTTAGAAAACATGAAGCAAATGAAAGCGTTCAGTTTGTAGATGAAGAAAATTAGCGTATGATAGGTACGGCAAATGAAAGGCTTCAGTTTATAGATGAAAGGTAACATAAGGGGATTTCCCCCTAGAGTTACCAAGGTTACTGAGGCCTGTAGAAAGCTCACCAAGCTGCGTGCTTGAACTGTTGCAATTATGGACAAGGTGGTTTGCATTTCTTAAGTTAATTTAGGGGAAGTGGCCTCATCTCAACATCCTGAAGTCTGGGCAGAGATTATGTGATAGGTGAGGCGATAAGCCATTAGTCCCTTAATTTGGGTTGCCACAACTTTTGCCCAGCTTTGGAATGTCCCAAAATAGTCCCAATTTGATTTACCCAAAATTGTAAGCTCTAAAAATCAGTGAACCATTCTGAAAAGCATCAAATACAAGGTATTACTAGGGTGCTTATAACTTTTGTATCAGGTCCCACCTGTCATTTGTCATGCAGAAATGAGTTCCTGCAGTGAACGTGCAATAATGTTAACTCAAGGTCACGACAGTTTGCAGTGAATAAAATTGCATGTTACTTTTTGCTGATTACAGGTATCACTCTTCTGGCTATGTTCTTAGTTGGGTCATTCTATTCCTACACTCTCCATTCCCCCTTCTTCACTGCCTGGCCAAACCTGTTACATAATATTGCTGTTTAACAGCTGCCGTATTCTGCCTCAGAGGCGGCTGCATGTTAATGGTGGGTGAAGGGATTCCTCTGTGTATTTGTGGCCCAGTTCTCCAGGGTATTGTGGTCCTCAATTGACTTCACTGTGAAAAGAAGTCAGCCAGAGTCTTGCAGAAGGTGCTTGGCTCCAGACGCTCAGCAGAAATTATAGACTATTCCAGACCCTGTAGGGATCTTGGAACCTTTTCAGGAGTCCTTGGTGCGTTGTACTGGTTTCAATGCAAAGCTTCTGTGTAGCATACATAAATTCTGAAACCTGAAGCACCTCCACAGTGAGCTTATCAAACTTGTGGGCTGCCAGATGCCCTGGGCTGCTTCCAAAAACTAGGATCTTTGTGGAGATTTTGCACAGCAGCCGGAATCTGGTTGAAACATAAGCAGTAGCAAGTAACTTTTATTTTATCTCCTGTAACACTCCCTGAGGTACCCACGCTTGGAAACCGACAGCATCTAACAGCATGAGCACTGCCTCCCAGGCTCCTCCCCTGGCCTTTCACTTCCTGTACATTTAGTGAGAGGCACACACCAACTCCCAAGTCCCTGGATCATTCTCCGCAGCGTCCATTCCTTATCCACTGGCCACTCAGAATAACCAAACCTATTTCCACAGGAACAATGCATACCACCTTGTAAAATTCAGCTCAGGACCAGCACTGTGCTAAACAGCACAGCACAGACATCTAGGTAGAGTGAGAACAAGAGTAAGTTTATTATCAAAGACTAGAAATTCAAGTACTAATGAATAGGAAAATTGGACACAAATGCAAACCAAAATCATAAAACTCTTTCTAGAGACTAAACTTCACACCCTTGTCTAAGGAAGCTTATCTCAACCAAAGTTCTCTTTAGCCCTCGCTATTTTCATGAAGCAAAAGGATTGCCCTTTTTCTTCCTCAGTGACGGGGAGGGCTTCTCTTGCTTCTTGGATGTCTTCTTTGTCTCCCAAAAAGAGTGGTGCAAACCTTTGATGAACACCTTTAGATAGTATCCTTCCCATTGCTTTTGTCTTCCCGTTCATTTTTTTCTCTGGTGTCCTCCCGATTCTTCATCCTGCATTCAGTTCAGAGTGGAGGGAGGGGAGCCACTGTGAATGAGACATCATGCAATTTACATGTAAACAGCTAGATGGATAATGTCTCTTGTCTGGTGGAAAGTCTCTATTTGATTTGTGTTGGCTCAGGGCCGTACGGGTACCAATTTTAAGACCATATCTCCACTACAGATGCATAAGGCCCTCCATAGCATCTATGTGTGCATTTCACAAAGATACTGATGGCCAGTGTGACACCAGCGACACCGGCTTTCATTTAAGATCTTCCGTGACATTCTTTGGGGAGCCAGAATGTACAGACCAAGATTAGCAGATGCCTTTAACTCCCTTGCCAGCTGGTATTAAGTGGTCCTTGGGGAAGATCCTCACAGTGCTGTTCAGTATGTCTCTGAAATGGGGTTTGTCGAAGGCCCAGTTAATGCTGCAATTCTTGAGTGCCTAGCATGAGTTGTTAAGTTAGTGGTGCCAGTTCAGCATCAGATGATGTTTCTGCAAGTGTGAAACCAGTTATCTTTTAAGGCTCAGCATCCCGTGAACAGCTGGGCAGATCAAATGGAACCAAAAGATTCACCTGTGGCAAGAGACCTCATACCCATGAAGACGTTAATGAGTAGGGGGTGCTGGGCTCAGAGACCTCGATTCCGGTCCCAGCTCTGGCACTGATCTGCTGTGTGCATTAGGGCAAACCTCTGTGCCTCAGTTTCCCCATCTGCAAAACTCCATGTAAGAACTAGTTATCTCCCTAGATTGGCTCTGCAGTCTCTCACATAGAAGGGAGAAGCAGCATCAAAGCTATAAAGGCAGTGGATTTACCATCCTATCTTCCAAATTGCTACTCCAGTCCCATAAATTCCAAACTCTTTCCACCAGTTCCTTCTCATGGAGACGAAATAAAGGTCCTTCTAGCAACGAGTGCACAGAACATAAACGCCATCATCATGGGGAGTGGGGTAATAATTGGGGGTGAGCCCTGCCAGATAGGCATCACACCTCACTCACATTCTGTGCTCCACTTGTACGCTTTAAAGTATATTGTTGTGAACTCAGACTGACTCCAGCCCCCCTTCTTGGTTCAGTACAGCCTCACGCCTTAACATGTGCAGCCAACTTCTTCCCTCCTTACGCACTCTTCACTTAATGACGTCAATGGGAGCTGAGCCTTTGTCAAACAACCTTCTTAGTTTTCATCCCAGCTCAGATCTTTGCACCAAATGCTTCTTGCTCAGTCCCACAAGGGTCCTTAGGTTTCCTCCTCTGGCTTCAGTTGCCATGCTGACCTGAGCACTGGAAGCTCTTTAGGATACATTAATCAAAGGATCCGATTCCTTTCAGTGATGTGTTCAAGGCCTGTGCACGTTATTAGCCATCTCTCTCCATTAGGCATTTTCTTCCAACAAAATGATGGGAGAGGGGAAAATCTATATGTGTGTGTGTGTATGTATATATATAAACCTCTTTGCTGCCAAGTAGTTTTGGCCAGCCAGCATGTGGTATCTTCTTGCTTCCTTCTGCAGATTGCTTTTGCAGATTTTCCACACACACACACACACACGCTAGCCTTGTACCTCAGGGATCATTTACACTCCTATGAGACATAGCCATGCCGATGTGAGCTCCCAGTGTAGACCTGTCTTTTGAAATAGGCCGAATACCCAACCATAAACTCCACTTGGTGCCTAACTCAGGCGTTGTCTATAAAGATAGGTCAACCTATGTTACCCAACAGCTGATGTAAAGAACACAGTGTCTGTATTAACAGTGTTGTCCTAACTGCACCAATGTAAACCTTACACTTCTCACCAAGCTGGTTTTATGATGTCAGCGTAGCAGGGGAGTTACATCAGTGTGAGGAGCATTTCAGTGTGTGCATCTCCACTTTTTTGTCAACAAAACTCTGTAGTGTAGAGGAGCTCTCAGAAGAGATCAATGGCCCTCGTCTCTTCTGTCGTCAGTCATGGTTGGGCAGTGGTACTTCAGAGGTATGAACCCCAGAACTACAAACTGACTGATCAAGTGCACCTCATTTAGGATGAGAAGCAAACCATTAGGCAGCAGAGTCAAAAATAAAAGGCAAATAAACTACAGTACTATGTTAAATAAAAGCCACAAAAAGGGAAATTTAATTAAAAAAAAAGATTTGACAAGACAGGGAAACCATTTCTTTGCTTATTTCATATACATCAAGGTGGATAAAAGAAATATTTTTCTACTGCATAGTAAGGTTTCAAAGCTATATTAACTCAATATTCAGTTATAAACTTCTGGGAAAAAAACCCCATAACTTCTTGCTCAGAGTTACCAACAGCCTCCATTCCTCAGGTGTTCATAACCAGAGGTTCTGCTGTGCATAACAAGGTCTGGGCCTGATTTTTTTGAGAACTAGATCCTCCAGGGTGGCTTGGTGCCTAACTCCAAGTAAAGCCAATAGGATGGACTAGTGGTCAACAAGCTCTGAAAATCAAAGAAGTTAGCAGAGCGGATCCCAACATAAAAGATTTCTGGAAAAAAAAAAAAAGATTTTTTCCTCCCTGTTTTTGCCCAAATTTCCCACTTTTTCTGAGAAGCTCCTGCAGTTTGGTCTGGAAACAACTCAGGTCCAACCTCTGTGTGGACGATAACCAGCCCAATCTTTTACAGTCTTGTTGATCACTGTGTCTGCGTTAACATATGTTAACCAGAGGCGGCTTTTGGGGTAGGTGAAACAGGCTCCTGCCTCAGGTCCCAAGCAGTAAGAAGCCCCTTCGCCTACCCTGAAAGCCAAGTCTGCCTCGCATCCTACAGGATATGTGGTGGGCAGCTGGGACCAGGACTGGTGGTGGGGCAATATTGGGGCCCCTAGCAGGGTGCTGGGGCTGTGGGAAGCTGGGGCCATGGGTGGGAGGTTTGGGGCTGACCTGCCAGCAGGTTCAAAAATTTGGGGATCTTGGGGGGCAATTACTGCACAAGTGGGGTACCCTTTAATCTTTATTAAAATGAGTGTGGGTGTCAGGTGGGTGATGGGGAGTGTATGTGTGGTGTTTGTCATGGTGTCTTTAATGAGATGCTGTGAGGTGCTTAACTCTGTGGAGTGGGACAGGTAGGGGGGCAATGAGGATTCTCTACAGTCATAAACCCACTCACTGTAACTTAAAAGATGTTCCCATAACATATGAATGGAAGGGGGGTGCAATGCAAACTAGTATTCCACAGTGGCAGAGGGGAGAGGATGCAAACGAGGGGAAGCAGGATCACCAAGGTCAGAGGGGGTCAAAGAAGGGGAGGGCAAGCGGGCTGGGGACGCAGGTGGGGGGATTGGGGCAATGGGAGGAGCAGGAGGGGCTGGGAAGCCAGGGACCAGAGAACGGGAGTGGGGAGTTGGCTGCATCGGCGGAGAGGGGCTTAAGGGAGAGGGGAAGCAATTGGGGAGGGTGAGTAGGGATGGCATGATGGAGACACACGTGGGAGTTAGGGCAGGGAGACAGGCACGCGAGGGGTTGGGACACACGTGGGGGTTCAGGGAAGCAGGAGGGGCTGAACAGAAGTTCGGGGGTTCGAGAGGGAGGCAGTGGGTGGCTGGATGGCAGGGAAGGGAGCGGCGGTGGAAGAAAGGGAAAGAAGGGAAGGAAAAGAGAAGGAAAAAGGGGAGCTGGAGGGGCAGCCGTGGAAAGCGGGTGGCAGCTGCGGGGAGCCGGTAGGGGCTGGGGTGGCTGGCAGGGCAGGCAGCAGCTGTGGGGAGCAGGTGGCAAGGAGACCGTGGGAAAATGGCTAAGTCGAGGAGGGGCAGAAGCAAGGGGAAACCTTGGGAAAAAAGCGGCGGGTGGAGAGCAGAGTGAAGGGGGGAGTCATAGGGAAAGCGGCGGTTAGGGGTGTAGGGACAAGGGGAAGCCGTGGAAGAAAAAACAGCGGCCAGGGAGGCCGAGTGAAGGGGGGAGTCATGGGGAAAGTGGCAGCTAGGACTGCAGAGGCAGAGATGGGGGCCACAGGGAAAAGTGGTGGCAGGGGTGCAGAGGTGGGGGGCCACAGGGAAAATCAGCAGCAGGGGTGCAGAGGCAGAGAGACAAAATTGGGCAGGAACAGTTTATTGGGGGGGTACAAACAGGGAGGGCAAAGCAATTCAATATGACTGTACAATTCTAAGGGTCACAACCATGGGGAACAATCTTATAACCAATTGACTAACTTAACACGATGCCAAAGGTAGCAGATCAAGGGAGACAATCAAACCACTAAAAGCCAACAAACCAATACAACTTCAAGGGGAACAAACCAAAGGGGACAGTCTTCTAAACTACCAAACAAACTTAACACAGTCCCAAGTACCAAACGAAATGATACAATGTGGCGTGCTATGTTAACACTTTCACAGTTCACAGATTATGTTTAGACAATGTTGCAACTTATAATGGCACTTCTAAAGCAATAAGAGGAGAGAGAGATACAGTAATGGAGAGAAAGATACAACTCAATATAACACAGTGGCAAAACGTTTCAGGACCCAGGAACCTGAGAATAGTGGAAAGAAAGATACGGTGAGGTAAAACAAGTGAGAGAGGCAGCGATAAAACTTAAACTAACCAGCCCTTAAAAACCAGGGCTTGTTAGGGCAGAAGGAGAGAGGGAGAGAGAGCAGTGGCAAGGCAGCAATATAAAAAAGGAGAAAACTTTTACTGAGAGGAGCTGCAGGGGCAAACTCTTACCAACACCACTAGCAGCAGAAGCAGCATCCCAGGAGAGAGAGAGAGAGACTCATCACTCGCCTGGCAGTTCAAAACGTGGGGTACGCTCTGGGAGCGGAGGAGGTCAGCGTCTGGGTGATCAGGCTAGGCAGGATGTCAGGGACCATCCCGCCTGAGCCCCCCAAGACCTGAGCTTTTAAACTGTTTTTCCCACCAGTTCCCTGATTACAGGGAATGTGGGGAACAAAGGTAATGTGAGTCATGCCTTCAGTATTACAAAGGACCTTGCAGTCAGGCAGTGCCCACCTATGCCAAGCCCAAGAGAAACAATGGGGTGACAACGGCCATCTAGTTAAGTTGAGGGGGCCATGTGCTCCCCTTACATGCTTAAGTGATGGCCCGGGAGGGGCAGCCATCAAATCAATTCAATGAGTCATGAACAGGGGCCCCAGGAGGGGTGCTGGGTGCAGGGGGGCTGAGGGCATGGATGAGGGGAGCTAGGGCTGTGAGGAGGGCTGGGGCCACCAGTGGGGGTCCTGTAGAGAGCCCCACAATGGGCCTTTGCCTCAGGCCCCAAAGCTGAAGGCCTCCTCTGACGTTAACATGAGGATACAAACTCCACAGCTGGCTGGGGTCAGCTAACTCAAGTTTGGGGGGCTCAGGCAGTGTGGCTGAAAAACTGTTGTGTAGCCATTTGGGCTCAGGATGAAACCCAGACTTTGGGATTCTGCAAAGACTTTCACACCCTCCTTCTCCCCTTCTGCAAATTTTGTGTGCAGCTTTGTCTATGGAAAGGTGTCTTAGATCTGTGGTTCTCAAACACTGTCCCAGGGCGCATTACTGTGTCAGCACACACTGGAAGTGTGTTGTGGAGAGCCAGGGAGAGGGCTGGATTTGGGCTGGTGTGCCCTGTAGGGTTGTCATATGCCACCATGTGTCACGACCTGACAAAGGTTGCGAACCACTGTCTTAGCTCACGAACTTCTGCATCCTCGGTCCTTAGCCAGTGCAGACTGTCCCTCTCAATACCTCTGTCTGTCACAAGCCAAGGGGCTTCTGCCATTTCTGTACCGAATCACTAACCAATAAGGGAAGAAGGGACACCAGCGTGGGTAAGGCAGGAGGCTGGGCCTCCTGTGACTGGATTCAATTCTAACTCTGCTGCAAATTTCCTGTGCAACCTTGGTCAAGTTGTTTAATGTCTCTGTGTCTTACTTCTGCATTTGAGTGTCATACTTCCTTTGTCTGTTTTCAGGGTTGCAGTTTATGGTGTTCTAGCCACGTTGGCCCCAGGATATTAGAGAGACAAGCTAGATGAGGGAATATCTTTTATTGGATCAGCTTTTGCTGGCGAAAGAAACAAGCTTGCGAGCTACACAGAGCTCTTCGGCTGCTCTGGGAAAGGTACTCACAGTTATCACAGCTAAATGCAAGGTGGAACAGATTGGTAAACATAAGGAGTTGCAAAAGACCCTTCAAGATAAAGTGGGGTATAAATACCATAATGAGGGTGAGTGGGTTACAAATGGTCATGAGTCATAAATCTTCACTGAGGCCATGCTTTTCAGTGTTCTAGCAAAGTTATGAATTTAAGCTTCCAGGTTAAGCTGATGTGCAGGTTTTCTTTGCTGACAAGGACTGAGCGGTCCAATGTGGAGTGATGGCTTTGTGAAAAGTGTTCACCCACAGATCATAGGGTGGTTTTGTCTTTTTTCATTTTTCTTGGTGAGCTCATTCAAGAGTGGAGTGGCTGTCAGCTTTCACCCACATCGATGGTGCTGAGGCATCTGATGCGCTGGATGAGATACACCACACGTTGTGATAGAGGTGGGTAGGACTCTTTAAAGGTTGATCACGGTAGTAGTGGTTCTGTAACTGCAGGTCTCATGTCTGGTGCACTGTTCCTTTTAAGCTGTGCACATGTGTGTGCGCATACAAGTCATGAAACCCACGCACAGAACAAAATAAAGTGCACACAAAAAATTCAATAGCGCTAATATTGGTGCCCACAAAGAAATTTTTTTGTGCACACAAAGAAATTTTTTGCACTCAAAGCCTACAAATAATTAGAGGGAACACTGGTCTGGTGCCACTTTGAGTTGCTCTGTGGGGAGCGTGCCTCTGGTGATGGGATTGTTCAGATGGGGGATTGTTTGAAAGCCAGAAGAAGAGATTTGGGAAAGATTTCTTTCAGGATGAGGTCCCCATAAAGTAGGGTCGTAGCTGATGATATCCCATGCGGAGCCCAGTGTGGGGTGGTAGGTGACATGTATGGGTGTATGGTCAGTGATCTGCTTTTTCTGTTTTTCTGTAGTGAGAAATTGTCATTTATAATGTGTATGTTCACCCACACCCCCAGCACATTGGGTTCCCATCTCAGCTGGGACCCCTCGATTTTCTGTGACATAAATAACAACATCAATAGATTTGACTGTGGGAGTTCTTTTCTTATCATCTGTTGAATTTTTCCTTTTTCACCCCACTCCTCTGTCCTGCTTGTACGCTCCCCGGACCACCCTAAACAATCCCTCCTTTTACTGGAACGGCTAAATCTAGCAAATGTCTGAGGCTCATGGAGAATCACTCTGTGTGACTACAAACAAGGAGTCTGATGGCACTTTTAAAGACTAACAAATTTCATGACGGACAGTGCTGTTTTTTAGGTATGATTGATCAGTCTCTTGGTTTGTTCATCCCATAAGAGGGAGGGAGCAAGCAGGTAAACCCTTTTTCTTACTCTGATCTTCTAGGACGGGGTGGTGGTGATTAATACCTGCTGGAGTCCAATTCACACAACCCTGCAGGAACCAGTGACTTCTGTCTTAGCAAGATTTGCAGCACACCTCTTCTGGGTGGCTGTTCCTGATGGTTTAGCTTCCCCAGCTATTTACTTATGGAAAGGACAAGAAACAAGAACAAGAAACACCTTAGTGTTGGGACACATCAGGGTCTTGTCTCATGCTGGACTTTCCTCATCCCCCATCTCGCAAACTACTTATTGTGAAAGAGGCAACGTTGTTTTAGTGCCATTCAATTCTGTCCAGTGTCCGGATTCCCCAATGGGTGCTGTTCATAGCCTAAGCCTAGTGCCGGGTCTGTGACGGGCCAAACCAGACCAGCTGCGTTAGATTTGGGGAATGTTGAGTGCCACTGTGGCTCAGGTTCATCTCTAGGTAAGTCTAATGCCTTAAACAAGCTTGAAAGAGTGACATTACTTTACGTAGCTGGGATCCACTTTGTAAGAGCTAGTGCAAAAGTACTGCTGTGCACCCAGCTTTTCTGCTCCACCAACATAAAGAGGTCTGGTGTAACCCTGTTGGCTTCAGGCGCATTGTCCTGATTGATGGCAGGGTAAAGGAGAAGAAAAGCAAGCCAGGTGCATGCCTTCAGTGACCTTTAGAAAGGGTCTCCTCTGAAGCACTGCAGTCTGGGCTGTCCAAAGGTCATTGCTTCAGTGCAGGGACAGATCCAGAGGCATAGCTACAGGTGGGTCTGGGTGGGCCAGGGCCTACCCACTTTGAAAGCAGTCCCACCCAAGCTCCACTTAGCTACCTGTGGAGATTTCTCCCCCAGTGGTTTGCCGTTTGCCATCCCAAACTTCCTGCTTCCAGAAGGAAGCCCACCCCATCAGCCAACTGCCCAAAGCTCCAGTTACCTGCCAGTCACATGCCTGGAAGCAGGAAGTTTTGAGTTTTTCACCTGTTGTGCCCCTGTAATCCAAGGGCCCTGCCAGAAGATCAGGTTTGGCTATGCTCCTAGACCTGAACAGGTTGCGTCAGCTAGCCCCACTGAAGCAGAGCATGGTGTAAAGGATGCAGCAGAAAAGGGTCTCTACATCTTGGAGTGTCGTTCCAGCTGTGGAAAGCAGGTACGGTAGTGGTCCTAGGGAGAAGATGGCATGGGGTAGCATGGGACTTAATGATAAACTGGTGGGGGGGAAATCTCTTTCTTTGGCTTCCTTATGCTGAGGGTATAGATGACCTGGCAAGTGTGTTTTGAATTAATTTTTCCCTGCTTTTCACATGGCTTCCCTCGTTTGCCTGGAGAACCAGAGGAAAATTAATTTGATCATGGAATGGGGAAAAAAAAAAACAGAGAAAAATCCTGAGCAGTTCTAATGGGAAGGAAGAGATTTTGAGGCAGGATTTGGATTTTGTTGTCCCCATTTTGTTAACACCCATTTAACTCCAACACCTTGCACATGGGTGGAAGAAAAGCCCTTCTTGTAAAAGTTCAACACTGCATCCTGCCCCATCCTTTGAGCTCTAAGAAAGCTCCCACTGCACATCTGTGGTTTCCCAAGGGAATCCTCTGTCACAAAGAGGAAGGATGTGCCTCAATGTCCCTAATGCTTCTAGTGTTCCTTCTTTAATAACGGCAGGTTAGGAGGGGTCCAGGTCTTTAAAGCTAAATCATAAAGAAGGAAAAATAAGAGTGCATGGCCCAAGGGGAAGGGCATCAAACTGGGAATGAGGAGAGTTTGGCTCTAGTCCTGATGTGGCCATTGACTTGTTGTGTAACTTAGGCAAGTCACTTCAACTTTCTGTGCCTCGGTTGCTCTGTCTGATGTAGCCTTACATACTGTGAAATGAGGCAGTGGAGGACTCACCCAGTGTTGTAAAGGACTTTACAAAGTGAGGATGGCAAGCGCATTAGAGCACATGGGGAAAAAGGCACCGATGTTTCCTATATGGAGCTCACCTTAAAGGCCAGGACAACCATTGTAAGGAGGCTAAGGAAGGTGAAAAGAGGAATGTGGTGACATGCCACAAGGTTGAAGGCAGTGAAGGGCTCAAGGGGGCCCTGGCCAAGGAATCATGACAATGGGGTGGGAGAACCGGCACTTGTGGAGGTTGTGGCCTGGGGTCATGCAGAAGGGGGAAGGGGCCCCATGGAGGATTTGGCCCAGGGGTCATGGAGACAGAGGGGTGTCATGGAGGACGTGGTTTGGGTGCTACAAAGATAGGACTCATGAGGATTTGGACTAGGGGTTTTGTAGACAGGAGGTGTCATGGAATATGTAGCCTGGGATTTATGTTAATGGCAGTTTTTGGGGACAAAATGTGGGGGGAGATCAGGGAATACATGGCCTGGGGGCTACAGTCATGGGGGCTCTTGGGGACAAAAGTGAGGCTTCTGGAGGACATGGTCTGCAGATCTGGAAGGGAGCTCCTGAGGATAAGGGGGGTGGGGGGTTGGAGGACAATGTCTGGTGGTCTGAGGGGCTGCTGGGGATAAGGAGGAGGCTTCTGGAGGACATGGCCTGGAGATCTCAAAGATGGGGGCTTTGGGGGTAAGGGGGGAGGCTTTTGGAGGACATGGTCTGGAGACCTGGGTGAGGGGAGTTGCTGGGGATAAGGAGGAGGCTCCTGGAGATCTCAGAGATGGGGGGCTTCTGGGAATGAGAGGGGAGGCTTTTTGGAGGACATTGTCTGGAGAGCTGGGGTGGGGGTATCCTGGGGATAAGGGGGAGGCTCCTGGAGGACATGGTCTGGAGATGTGGGGTGGGTTGGGGGCCTCCTGGGGATAAGGGGGGGCCTTTGGAGGACATGGTCTGGAGATCTGGGAGAGGGGACTCCTGGGAACAAGGGGGCTCCTGGAGGACACTGTCTGGCCATGCGGGGTGGGTTGGGGACTCCTGGGAACAAGGGAGGCTCCTGGAGGACACTGTCTGGCCATGTGGGGTGGGTTGGGGGGCTACTGGGAATAAGGGGGGGTCTTTGGAGGACATGGTCTGGAGATCTGGGAGAGGGGACTCCTGGGAACAAGGGGGCTCCTGGAGGACACTGTCTGGCCATGTGGGGTGGGTTGGGGGGCTCCTGGGGATAAGAGGGGGTCTTTGGAGGACATGGTCTGGAGACCTGGGGTGGGCTGGGGGCTCCTGGGGATAAGGGGGGGCCTTTGGAGGACATGGTCTGGAGATCTCAGAGAGGGGACTCCTGGAAACAAGAGGGGAGCCTCCTGGAGGACAGGTCTGGAGACCTGGGGTGGGCTGGGGGCTCCTGGGGACAGGAGGGTTTGGGGACGGCTGGGGGCTGGGTGCAGGTCTGTGCGGGGGGCAGGAAGGAGCCGGAGCCCCGGGGACAGGCGGGGGGACGAGCCAGGCTCCTGCGCCTTTAAGGCTCCCCCAGCCCAGCCCAGCCCAGCCCCGCCGGCCGCGGCAGCAGCAGCCGGGAGCCGCCAGCGCCGAGCGCGGACCCGACCCGGAGCCGGAGCCGGAGCCGCAGCGGGCTCAGGACCCAGCCCGGCCGCCTGGCTCGGGGCGGCGCGCGGGGAGGATGCCCCGGCCGGAGCGGGGCTGAGCCGAGCCGAGCCGAGCCGAGCCGCCCGGACGGGACCCTCCTGCGGGTTGCCCAGGATGAGGGGGGCTTGTTACTTTCTCATGCTGGTCCTCGCAGGTGAGTGGCCAGACCCCAGCTGGGGGCTCCCCTGGCTCAGCTGCCCCCAGCGCTTGCGGCACCCACAGCACCCCACTGCCGGGAGTGCCCCCACCCTGTGGCCCCGCTGCCCCCATCGCCCAAATCACCCCCTTTGCCCAGAGCGCTTTGTGCCCCATCGCCTGCAGCACCCAAACCACCCCTTAGCCCCCATCACACCCCCATGGCCCAGAGCACTTTCTGCCCCCATCACCTGGACCGCCCCATGGCCCCTCTGCCCCATCGCTCAGGCTGCCCCCTGCCCTGTGGCCCCAGTGCCCCCGTCACCCAGAGCACCCCCATTGCCCAGAGCATTTTCTGCCCCATCACCTGCACCACCCAGATCACCCCATTGCCTATCTGCCCCCATCACCTGGACTGCCCCATGGCCCCTCTGCCCCATCGCTCAGGCCGTCCCCTGCCCTGTGGCCCCACTGCTCCCATTGCCCCTCTGGCCCCATCACCCAAAGCACCCCCATTGCCCAGAGTGCTTTGTGCCCCCATCACCTGGAGCACCCAGACCACCCCATTGTTCATCTGCCCCCATTGCCCAGAGCGCTTTGTGCCCCCATCACCTGCAGCCCTGGACCATCCCTTTGCCCCCATCACCCAAAGCACCCCATCTGCCCAGAGCACTTTCTGTCCCCATCATCTGGACCGCCCCGTGGCCGCTTTGCCCCCATCGCCCGGGTCACCCCCTGCCTGCCCCATGGCCCCTCTGCCCATGGCAGGGTGGGCTCCACGGTCCAGCCTGACAGAGGTAACTGTGTGGGGTGTCCCTTAATTCAGGGCCTGGTGCCTCAGGGCATCGGTTTTCTCAAAGAGCAGTCAGCGTTTGGGGTGTCTTGACAGCACCCCACATTTGCACTGCCCTGGATTGTCTTTTGCTGCCTGGCTTAGTCCCTGGAGTCAAAGCAGGGTACGGAGGGATGGATAGACAATGAACCAGCTTTTCCTCTGTCGTTCTGCCTACTTCTGTCCCGGGCTTGCATTTCACAGCACCTGTGCTATTGAAGCCCAGTGCTACGGAGGTAGGACACTCCCGACTGGGTCAGACCAGGGGACCATCTAGTCTGGTGCTGGCAGTGGCCGGAGCAGATAATTTTAAGGAAGGCATGAGGAGCCCAGCAGCGGCAGTGCTGGGCTAGCCTGTCCCCAGGGAAAGTTCCTGGAAATCTCATTAGTCAATGGCTGGCTTGTGCTGTGAAGCAGGGGGGTTGTATCTGTTCCAAGATGCTGGTTTATTTATTTATTTTTCTTTAATTTGGGTGCTAGATACTCTTGTTGTCTATAGAAATCTTCAGTCTCTTGTAAAATACAGGTGATGCTGCCTGAGTGACTAGGTTTCACACGGGGGATAAAACTGTGGTCCTGAAAGATTTTGAATAACCCATCTAATGCATTTAAGGCCCCCAGATTGGTAGAAACCACTCTGGAAAACAAAACAAGGTTTCAGTTCTCCAATTTGCCAGGTCATTTTTTCTGAACACCCCCCCCATGTTGACCCAACGGAACAAATCTTCAGCTGCAGTAGATTGTTTCAGCTCCAGTGATAGCTGAGAATCTGCTTTGTTGAGTATATAGCCTTAAATATAGCCTTAAATTTGCAAGGTGGACATGCAATGTTTTTACAGTGGAATTATACTGGGTTTGTTTGAATTGCACATGAGGGATTTTCTGCAAAGGTTTCTAAGAACCTACGGAGATCACAGAGGTCGGGATTGTTTCAAGTTTCTCAGGCTGGGGAGTGAGGTTGAGGTGTTCTCCTAATGTATTTTCATTTTCACCTGACCTTTGGGGCTGATTTAGCAAGTACCGCTGGACAGTTCTGCAAGCCACTACGATGCAGTGGATGACATCGAAGCGTTTCCCGATGCTAATAAAAACATTATGCCACATTTGTAACACATCATGCTTTCTGTGTCAGTTGAGGGAGGGAAGTGCTTTTTAGTCTTTTTCTGAGGAGTAGAAGGGTTGCTGCTAAAAAAAATGAAATGTGATGTGATTTATTTTGACAACTGAAACAGTGATTATGCAGGTAGCACACAGACTAAATATCAGAGACCATTCAAACTCTAGCGTTACATACATAGCAGCTAAAGATCTCAGTTGTTTAGGTGTCTGGATTTCTCTCTCCCTTTTGCTGTTATCAGCACTGTGCAAGTATTCTGTTGCTTCTCATGTTTTTTGGTAAATGGGCAGTTTCTGTATTATAAGAAAATACCTTCAACATTGTAGAGAATAGGGCTGGACTTGAAAAGTCCAGAACCAAGGATGTCCAAGACACTAAGCATTGGTTTTGTTTTGTGTCACTATTCTTGTGTAACTTGTAGGTTGCAAGGAAGTGAAGGAGGAGACACCCCCATCATTTGAGATATTAAAAAGTGGATGGGACAGAGTACTAGCAAAATACTGCAGGGAGCAATCCTGCCCTAATAATTTCCCTATTTAAATCTGTCGAGTCTCTGATGTGAAGATGGGGTGTGTCTTCTTTTGGAAACAAGAATAATTCTAAAAGAAAATTCTTCAGACTGTTGTTTGTTATACTGCAAGGTGACTCCATTCACCTTTTTTCTGAGCCAACCAATTTTAGATGCCACCAACAGCAGGTATTCAATGAGGGCCGTATAAGCAGAACGGTAGGCAGTCTCCATGCAGCAGGGCAATAATTAAAGGTACAGTGTGGTTATTTTGTGTCATGCATGTGCAGTGTTTACTGGTAGGTTTAATCGGGGATAGGCAGGGAATTTCAACAAGACAGTCCCGTGTTGATTTACTGTGGAGAGCGTATTCTGGGAGGTACATGCAGTACAAAAAATGAAGTGATAACACGATCTGAAAGTCCCCCCTGCCTTTAAGTTTTTTTCTCATATATAAGGCTCCTGGAGTCACATGAACCTGGACTACCTGAAATGGGCCTTTCAAAATGATCAGAAGAACGGAGCTCCATCTGCAGAACTGATTGTGGAGCTGGAACATTGGCTTTTGTCAGCTAGCTTTTACACCTTTGCATTTATTCCCCCCCCCCCGTCCCCCAAGTGTAGTAACCAGAGGAGCTCAAAAGGAAGAACAAAATGGCCTTTTCCTCTTTGAATTGACATTTTTGCTGGCTGGAGTCACAGATCAACCTAATTCCCAGTGGAATAATCTTGGGAAAGGTTGTCAGCCAGGGCTAAAGTTCAGGAGTGAGCATCAGGGCTGGCCCAAGGTTTTTTGGCATCCTAGGCAGCTGTGATTTTGGCCCTGCCGGGTGGTGGGCCAGGTGGTGTGGCGGGCCGTGCGGGAGGGTGGCTGATGTGGCAAGCTGCTTTGGGTCAGCGGCGAGCTGCAAGCCAGCAGAGGGGCTCCTGCCCCTGCTTCCTCCCATCCATTCCTCCTAGCCCCCCAAGCCTGTCTCTAGCCCCCCGTCCAGCACTTATCTTTTCTTCAGCGGGGAGCAGAGCCAGCTGAAAGCTTCTCGTCTTGCTGTGCACTGGGCTACGTGCCTGTGTGCTGCAAGGTGGAGCCCCCTAGGGTTTGGCACCTTAGGCGACTGCCTAGGCTGCCTCTATGGTAGGACCGGCCCTGGTGAACATCAATAGTTGTAAAAGTGTTTGACTTCTTGTCACGATTAATATTAGAATGGCTAGACCATCTTTAAACTAGACCCAGCTGTAACTACCAATTTCTCTGTGTTTGCTGAAAACAGGCACTAAATAAATATCAAACTGTGTTGAGATATTAGCCATGTGCATGCCTATTGTTTTGTCAAGTTACATTGCTCAGAGAAAGGAACAATGGGATGAACGTTGGAGATGGCAGGAACGTTTATAGAACGTCGAACTGAGAATCAGATTTCCTGGGTCCCTTTCCAGGATCTCTTCACTGACTCATTTAACGATCGTTTAATCTCTCAGTGCCACTGTATCTCCACATAGTAAGGCAGTGGTAAGGTTTATTCGACGTTTGAAGAGTTTGGGGATCTTTGTACGACAGGTGCTCTGGCAGGGCAGAGTCTCATTAATTAGTTCTATTAAAATATTTAGGATGCAAGATCCTTCCATTGTGAAGTCTCCGTCATGCCCAGGTGTGGTTCCAGACCATTGCAAGTCACTTCTCTTAATGATGTACTGGGGCACTGTGAAGTGGCAGCTGGGATAAAACCTTTCCACTGTCTAGTGAAGTGTTTACCTGGCAAGTTTTATTGTGCTTGGTGCTTAATATAATTTGTAGCGTATGTTTCCTACAGATTAATCTCAGCAGCAATCAAACACAGAGGCGGCTGATCTTCTTAATGTTTCCTACCTGTTTAGAAAGCCAAAAAAGCTCTTGAGAAGCCATATGTGTGTGTGTTGGGGTGTTGGGATTAGGGGGCAAGGGGTGTTTGAACGAAGTACAAATGAATGTGTTTGTCAGCACCACCCACCTCAGCTCTAACAGCAACAATCTATTGTTTGCATATTAATATGCATATTATGCTTACATTTCTCGGTGTCTGTGAAAGCTGGATAAGGTTTAAAACATCCACCTTGGCAGGCGGCACTCAGATGCTACTGCAATTCTGACTTGTAAAAAGACTCCAAAATCAAGCTGAACGTGGTGGTGTGTAATCAGCTCCAAGAGGGCTGCACTGCTTAAATAAGAACTGCCACTTACACCTAGTTGACACATGTTAATCAAAGTACTTTTTATGAGCAGAAACACTGTTTCTGCCAGAATGTGAAAATTTTCACAATCGTTTTGCTTGTATCCAAAATGTTCTCCTTTTTGATGAAATTTGAATCAAAACAAAAATGAATTTTTTTTCAGCAATCTTTGTTTTGTTCCAGGGTGAAAAAAATTTTTTGTACCCCTTTCCTCTTCTGTAGTGAAAGTAAAAGAGAGTTGGGATTCACCAAAATAAATAGCGGACAATGTCACTACAAATGTTAAACAAAACAGAAAAATTTCCCCATTTTTCTGTGCAATATCCTGACTTTCTAGACCATCTCTATTAACAATAATATCTGTTTCTATAAAACAAACAGGAGTCCTGTGGCACTTAAAGAATAACAAATTTTTTATTGCATGAGCTTTTGTGGGAGAAAATCCCACTTTGTCAGACGCTTTGACGGTGGGGGAACTTACAGAATGGGAGGAAATGAATGCAGGGAAGTGTAGTAAGTCTTAGGAACAGGTCACACTGTAACAGCAAATGTGTAAAGATTTGAACACTGGCGAGAACAGCATATAGAGGAAGATGAGGTCAAATGGATTTTTCTCTCATAACAACAGGTGATTTGACCTCATCTTCCTCTATATGCTGATCCCCAGGTTTGAATCTTTACAACTGCTTTGATTTGCTGTCACAGTGTGACCTGATCCTGTGACTTACACTTCCCTGCATTTATTTCCTCCCATTCTGTAAGTTCCACCATCTTCAAAGCATCATGATATGCTGGTGACTTGGGGCCTGATCTGAATCCCAAAGAATTGGAGGAAAGGACTGCAATAAGATCACCTAGTTTGACTTCCTTCATAATGCAGAGCACAGAGCATCACCCACCCACTTATATAATAAACCTGTAATCTATGACTGAGTTATTAAAGTTCTCAACTCATGCTTTAAAGACTTTAAGATGTAGAGAATCCACCAGCAAGTAAGCCATGCTCAGTGTTGAAGAGGAGGGCAAAAAATCCCCAGAGCCTTTTCCAATCTGCCCTGGGGAAAAATTCTTTCCTGACCCCAAATATGGCGGTCGATTAAACGCTGGGCATGTGGGCAAGACTCACTAACCAGACACTCAAGAAAGAATTCACTGTAATAACTCAGAACCCACCTACCACTGATGTCACTGAGTTTTGGGTCGGAGAGATGTTCACTAAGCAACATGGCATGAAGGTCTTTATCATTTCTTCCTTTTGGCTGAGAAATCAAGCAAAGCCTAAGTTTAACATCTGGTATATATTAATATCTGGGTTCTACATTCTGCATTTGCTGGGATTGAGTTTAGTGATTTAACAAGATTTATTTTCCCCAATACATACAATTTATATTTGTATTTTTTTAAATATATATACACACACACTTTATCACTCTCTCTCTCCATCATTGTCATCAGGTGTGTGTGTGTGTGTGTGTGTGTGTGTGTGTGTGTGTGTGTGTCGTTGTTATAGGATCATAGGTTGGGAAAGGCCCTCCACAGGCCATCTAGTCCAGGACCAAATAAATCTACCCTGTCCTTGACAGGTGTTTGTCCACCCTATTCTTAAAAACCTCCAATGGCTGGGATTTCCCAACCTTCTTTGCAAGCCTCTGCCAGATCTTAACTAGGCTGATAGTTGGAAAGTTTTCCCTAATGTTCAACTTAAATCTTTGCTGCAGACTAAGCCAAACATATCTTGTCCGGCTTTCAGGGAAGATGAAGAACAACTGGCTACTGTCCTCCTGGTAACAGCACTTAACATATTTGCAGGTTGTTATCAGGTCCCCTCTCAGTCTTTTTTTTTTTCTTAAGACTAAAGGTGCCAACTTGTTTTATCTTTTAGGTTAGGTCTTTTAAACCCTTTAGATTTTTTATGCTCTCCTCTGGACTCCAAATTGTCCACATTTCTCCTAAAGCATGGTGCCCAGAACAGTGCCAAGTGGAGAGGAAGAGTCACCTCCCATGTCTTACATTTGACGCTCCTGTCAATACATCCCCGGATGATGTTAACTTTTTCAGAACTGTAGCGTAAGGTTGACTGACATTGTTTGTGATTCTCTATAGTCCCCACATCCTTAGCAGAGCTACCATCTAGCCTGTTATTCCCCATTTTGTGGTTGTGCATTTGATTTTTGCTTCTTAAGTGTGGTACTTTGGCCTTGTCTTTATTGAATTTCATGTTGTTGATTTCTGACCAAATCTCCAATTTGTCAAGGTCATTATGAATTTTAATCCTATCCTCCAAAGTGCTTGAGACTTTCCTCAGCTTGATGTAAACTGCAAATTTCATAAACGTACTCTCTGATCCATTATCCAAGTCATCGATATCTGAGTCATTATCCAAGTCCCTGTGAGACCCAAGTAGATATGTCCTCCAAGTATGACAGTGAACCATTGATCATAACTCTTTGAATATGAGTCGTGCACCCACTTTACAGTAATTTCATCTCTGATAATCTTTGTATAGAGGAGCATGAAGGGCAGGTGGGCAGAGAAGGCTGATGTCCTTGTCAGAGAAGAAATGACATGATAAGAAACTGAATCAGGTTAGCTGGGTGGAGCTTTGAAAGTGAAAACAAGAACCTTCAACTTGGTCCAATGAAAGAAGGGGAGCCATATCCAGCAGCGGCATAGCTATGGGTGGGCCTGGGTGAGCCATGGCCCACCCCTTTGAAAGCAGGCCCATTGTTTCTGTTGCTGATGTGCTGCTTAAGTTTTGAGTGTGAGGAAGTTTTCAGCAGGTGCATTGGGCAGCTTTTGGCAGGTCACTACCTGAACGTACAGCTTCCAGGCCATGACCAGAAGCAGGAAGTTTGGGGAAGCAACCAGTCGGGGGAATCCTTAAGCTGCCAATTGCTCCACTTGTGAAGGTAACTGGAGCATCCACAGCTTTTGATCTTCCTCCTTCTGGTCACGTGAGAGAAAGCAGGAGGTGGCTCAGGGCTGTTCAAATAAACCTCTTCTGGCTCGGTCCCTGGTGATGTGGTCAGAGAGATGGGCAAGGGAGAAGACTGAGTTTGATATGGCTTGTGAAGAGAAAGAGTTGGTTGGGGTGGCTGGTGATATGAGCATCAGGGAGGCCAGAAATCACTTTGCAGTAGTTGGGGTTGGGAGATGAGGACGGCCTGGTTTAGAGTTTAGCTGTGTGGCAAGAAAGAAGGAAAACCTTAACAGTGTTGTAGAGGAACAGCCTGGCAGGGCAAGTTGATTCCTGAATGGCATGTCTTGGTGATGTCTACTACAACCTTGAAAAAGGAGAGCGGGGAGAGAAGATCAGGTGCTTAATTTTGAGCATATTTCTTTAAATTGACAGAGGGACCGCTGGAAATGTCAGAGAGGCATTTTGTAACGATACCTACCCTTTTCACCAGTAGATCTCAAAGCACTCTACGGCTTACAGAGAGGGAAACTAAGGCCCACAAAGGTGGTGTGGCTTGCCCAAGGCCACGAAGCAGGCTCCTGGCAGAGCCAGGCACAGAATCTAGGTTTTTTATGTCCTAGTCCCCTCAATGCACTGTTGTTGTTTTTATATTTAGATTGAGATAGCACCTAGGGTCTCTAGTCCTCCAATCATGCTAGGTGCTGGAAAAACAGAACAGAGAGAGGGTCCCCGCCCCACAGAGCTTATACTATGAGTGAAAGATGAGAAGCAGCAAGTGGATGCAGACAGAAGGACATAGCAGCATGAGGGAGCAGTCATTTCTGATCTGTGTAATAAGCAATGGCCGGCGTTCATCAGCTCCCTGACCATTTAAGATGGTTGTGATCATCAGGGCAGAAGTGAATTCTACGAAGGGATTTGAAAAAGGACAGCATGCTCCTTCCATGTGTATGAGATGCCACAGGAGAAAGTATGGTCTTCCCTATTGACCAGCAGCTGTGTTCTCCCTATTTTGCTGTCATAGTTTTCCTCTTTCTCCTCCTTTCTAGTATGTCAACCTAATTGCACATGCCAAGGTCTGCTTGGAAAGATGGCGTCAGATCCTCAATGGGTGTAAATTATCATAACTCCATTGGTTTCACCAAGCGTTTCTTTCAAGTGAAGACTTTTCTTCTTTCTTTCCTGGGCCAGGAAGCACCTGTCCAAAATCCATCCTATTCTGTTTCCCCTCAGCTCTTCATCTCCTTTCAGTTCACCTCTGAAAACATCTCTTTTCTCTCTGTGTTTGGCTCTGGGCTCCTTTGTCTCTTTCGCTGCTGTTATTTGTTGCGTACCGAACTCTGTAACTGTATAATTCATCTTTCTCTTTAAACCCTTCTGGGATGCAGTTTGCATGAAAGGAGCTATAAAAATGGTTGTATTGTGGTTTTGATTTATTGAATCCAACTGCAAAAATCTCTCCTCTTTGAATACCTGCACCATCTGGGTGTTTTGACAGGGTTGTATAATATCACTTACTAATCTAACCACAGACACATGAGTTGAAGGGTACGTTGACACATAAGTGCGCGCAGCTGGTTTATAGTTCATGTGTCCTCTTTATGGAGGTGGGGGGAATGGAGACAGGTCCTCCCATGTCCACTTGCTGGGTATGATTTAATGGCTTATCTTTCATACACCACTGCCCTCACCTGTGTATTATTTAAATCCAAGGGGAGAACAGTCAACTTTGGCAACAAGATTTTAAAATTGTCCAGATGCTAAATGGCTAGGATTTAGGGCACAAGGGACCCCAATGGGTTTTACTCTTTGTGCTTGTTACTTTTGCAAAGAAGACAAAAGGCCAAGCACGTAATTCAGATCAAGAGACGCCATTGTTTGTTTGCCAGAATAGCGTTTTGCCTGTTGTAAGAGTCAGTGGCTGTAGATTGCCAGGTGGATTTTGTATCAATACCCTTGTTTCTGTTGTGCACCAGCTAGGATTAATGTAGCCCCCCGTGGTTTTATGAATGATGAAGAGCAAGCCACAAGCATGGATGAAAATGGCCAAGAGGCAATCTTACCTGCTGATACTGTTCTTGGCTCTGCTTCTGACCTGCTGTATGCTTTCCCTCCCACCGTTTGTGTATTTGGATTATAAGCTTTTGGGGGGCAGAGACTGTGTCTCATTCTGTGTTTGTACGGCACTTGGAAGGCCAGGGCTGCCATAATAATAAGCTACAAGAGACTCTCTCCATACTTCTCAGCATCAAAGGTGATGCAGGAGGAAAAAATGCCCATATAAGTTATGGGACATAGCCTACTATCATGGCATTATCTGGCCACCCTAGGGTGCTGGAAGAAGAGAGAGGGCCTTCCAGGGTTGTTCTGGTTTGGTGTCTGAGCATGGCGATAGGGTTAGTCAGAGTGATGGGCGTAAGGTAAGCTGGTAGATGATGCTTTTGGAAATCCCTCCCCTTGGCTGTTCGACCCTGGAGTCCAACCACCTGTGAGGTGCCACAGTGGGCTTCCATCCTTGGGCTCTGACTGGTCATTTCTGGTTTTCTTTCTCCAGGTGCAGGATCAGATTATGGGGAGTTGGGACCCCAGGCTGCCCACCACCATGGTACTCCCCCACCTGGGGCCTCAGCCCCCCACCATGGCAGCCTGCGGGTGTGCCAGCGCTGGGAGGGCCCTGGGCCAGAGATTGTTCTCCGCAATGCTCCTGCGCTGGCCACAGTCCAGCTGGTTTGCCCCAGGGGTGGGACTGGCTGGCGCGCCTTGCAGCCCTCCAGGCCATGAATGCTAGAAGGCTGCACCAGAGACCCCAGCATACGCCAGCTGCTCCCACCTCCAGAGCAGAGCGAACATGCGCCAACCTGCCCCACTTCAGGGTGGATGGACCAGCTGGCCGGGGCTGGGGTGGGAGTGCTTCCCCCCAGCACTGGCAGGGGCCCTCCCAGCACCCCCAAGACCTGCCGACACTGTGCAGGGCTGAGTGATGCAGTGGGGGCCAGATCACTTAGGGGCTGGGGCACGGATATCCCCTGCATTGCACCAGCCTGGTCCAGGTGGCATCAGTAATTTATTTATTTTAACTCTTGTAAATGAAGCACCTGGTCACCTGGTGGCAAATAAAATATGAAAGAAGTAGAGGTTCCTGTGGGCAGCTAAACACCAAAGAGTTGCTGCTGTGAGCATTAAACTTGGCCCACAGGAAACAAACAGCTGAAAAAGTCATGACAAAAATAAAATAGGGGAAGAAGGGGAATAATTTCCTCCTGTTTTGTGAGGTTTTGAATTAGGGCTCTGCTGCTGTCTTGGACTTCATTATTGTTCAGCTGTGGTAGCCCCTACCAGCCCCCTCTCAGATCTGGGCTCCATTCTTTAAAGACATGGAGTAAGAGACAGTCCCTGCTCTAACAAGAGTCCTGTGACACCTTACAGACTAACAGATTTCTTTGTGCATATGCTTTGGTGGGCTCCGACCCACTTCGTCAGATGCAGCTATAGTTGTCTTTGCTGTACACAGACTAACACGGCTACGCCTCTGGAAATTCAGTCCCTGCTCTGAAGAACTGGCAGTCTAGATGCCCACCTGGTGGAAGACTTTCCTGTGACTTTTCTTTGGAGATGACAAATGATTCTGCTGTGGTCATGGACTCTAAGGCCAGAAGGCACCACAGGGATCATCTCACCTGTCCTCCTGTATTATCACAGGCCATAGGATTCCTCCCTCCCCTCCCCAAATAAAACTTAGAGCAGATCTCTTAAGAAACATCCAAGTTGATTTAAAAATAGCCAGTGACGGAGAATCCAGCACGTCCTTTGCTTTATTGTTCCAATGGTTCATTAACCACTTCATTAAAAACATATGTTATTTCCCATCTGAATTTGTTTACCTTCAGCTTCCAAGTTCCTGCCATTGGATGCATTTTTACTTTTTGTTACTAAATTGAGGAGCCTGTTATCAAATATGCAAATCCTATGAGATTGCAATAAAATATGAGAGTTCGCAACTCTGTTGGAACTATTAGGGTGATGCTGGGAGGGTTCAACCCCATATAGGTACTTGTTGGATGTGATCAAGTTGTCCCTTATCTTTCTCTTTTTAAAACTAAACAGATTTTCTATCTCTAGACAGAAGGTTTCCTAATCACTCTCGTTACTCTTCTTTGAACCCTCTGCAATTTATCAACATCCTCCTTGAATGAATTCCTTGATGAATGGAGCCAAGAGTGCTCAGCTTCTTGTAGAATTGAGCTCATGGTTAATAAACAGTCCTGGGCTGATCCAGAAAGGATCAAATTAACTCAGTCCTCAGCCAAGTAGTCTGGCTATGTGTAAAGAACTTTTCAAGGACTGGCATATGGCACTGCTCAGGTGTTTGGAGATTAAAGAACTAAGGAATTATTTAGCACCCAGTTTTTACTGTAGCAACACCAAACAACTAGTTCTGGTTTGGGATTTGCATAAAGTGAATGTTGGTTGTTTTTTAGAAACCCCTAGTTGAACACCCCCCCCCCCGGCATCACCCTAACTGTGCCAACAGAGTTGCCAACTCTCATATTTTATTGCAATCTCATAGGATGTGATGTTTTACTGAACACCCCAGCAATGTTCCCCCAAGAGCCTGAGGCAGCTGAACAAGTCATGTTGTTCGCTGCGTGCCCCCCCTGCATGGGCCCGATTGTGCCAGACCCAAGGGCCCGAACCTGCTGGCCCCCCTGCCAGCCCAATCCTCCTCCCCACAGTCTTACCCAGCCACTGGAGCGGCATGGCCAAGCCACAGCTCCTGGGGCCGGAGAAGCACTAACGGAGCATGCTCAGACACTCTGGGTATGCTCCGTTAGAACTTTTCTGGGCGGGAGTTTTAATAACTTCCAGCTCCAGGCGAGCTCTCAGCCGAGAGTCTGGCTGCCGGCCCTGCGTGGCTGGCAGCGTTCCCTGCTCTGGAGGCAGCGTGGGCGGCTGTGAGGCCGCGCGTCCGTGCAGCTTACAGGGAATGTTGCACCCCAGCTCCTGGAATCCTGTGATTAAGAGAATATTTCACTTATGTACATTTAGAGGCCTTGTTTCAGGCTTGAAAACATGATCTAAGTGCATCCTGCAGGCTCAGAGACCTGAGAGAAAAAAAGAACATCCATATTGTTGTTGTTATTATTATTATTATTATTATTATTTTATTATTTTATTTTTATTTTTAAAATCTCATGGTTTTAAAGGCAACCTTAAATCTATGTCTTTGCTGCAGCCTGAGCATATTTTCTGATACACAGTCTGGGGACGTTACAAGTGTAATTTGTTTCTCACTCCCTCATACCCCCAGATGTCCCTCAGAGATGACCAAACAGCACACGACACTCTTCTCCAAGGTATCTCAGCCCATTAACAAACCTGGCTCCTATGGAGCAGCTCTGCCTCTATTTGGAGACGAAGGCAGAGAACAAACTCTCCCACAGCTCCTTTACCCAGAACCTTGTGTACTTAAAAGCTAGTGGGATGTTCCCAGGGGCACCCTGGGCTGTGAGGCATCTCACCACCACCTCCCTTTCGCAGGATTTCCCTGTCTGCTATAGACCAATAGTGTCTGGAAACACAAGCTCCACTCTCAGGGCCTTAGTGGATCCTGCTCTCCCTGAGCAGGCTGGTTCCAAACCCCAAGTCCTCGTATCCATTCCTGCAGCATTCAGCATTTAACCACTGGCCACTTGCAGAAATGACCAGGTTTGTGATTCCCCCAAGGGGCAGCGTACACACCAGCCAATTGTCAGCTCATGTCACCTTCTTCATAACATCACAGCATAGAGATATATTTATTGTGAAAACAGTCAGACATTTATTATTAAGAGCTTAAATTTGAAAGATAGTGACTAAGGATGATAATGGAAAAACATGGGTGCAGATCAAGCGGAAAATGTACCGTGCTCCCTAGCATCTAAATTTAACTTTGAGGCTAACACCTTGTCAAAAGTGCTTTGCTTTAGGGGAGACCATCTCCCAGAATTGCCAGCCAGCAAGGCTGGGATCTGTTTTATGGATGCAAAAAGAACTGTCCTTTTTGCTTGCTCAGTGAAGGATAAAATGATATGTAAATATACATCCTTTGTGTGATCAATACCTGTTTGTCAACCCGGCTTTGATTCAGACTCAAACAAAACTCCTTACATGGTCATATATTTGCAGCTGTCAGTCAACTCATTTCACAATGATATTAATGACCATTGTGATTCAGGCTTTCATTTAAGGTCTTGTATGACATTTTAGAGATAAAGACTGTAAAAGCAATGTGAGAGTTTGTCAGGCCCAGTATGTGTTGCTGTTCGAGAACCGCGAGAGTCCTGTGTCACCTTAAACACTAACAAATTTCTTCAGGGATAAGTTTTATGGGCTGTAGCCCATTTCATCAGATGTTTGAGAACAAGGAACCCTTTGCCAGTTAGCAATGAGGGATTCCTGGGTTCACACCAAACAACAAGTGTCTCTTCCAAGACTGCTGACAGGCTAAGAAAAAGAACTTGGAAGACTGTGCCACCTGGTGACAGCTGCCTTAGTATTATTTGGATACAATAAACTGACTCAATCGAGAAATAGATGACTTGACATATCACAGCAGCATGTATGTTTCACCGTCATGGTGGCTGGAGTTGTTCTTTCTTTAGAACTGATACATACAGTATTACACGTCTATAAGAGATTTCTCATCAAACGGGACAAAGTTGTGGGCATTTGGGACTCCTACTCTGAAGGTTGTGAGTTAAAATGACATTCTCCTTACTTTCTAATGGAGAGCAAAGTAAATTGATGTGGGGAATTATTATACGGGGCATGGAATGAATCTGAACCTACTTGCTTAAGGGACTGTTTGGAATTAAATTTGCATCCACGTTTGTTCTATCTCAAGCAACCTTTACGCTCCTTGTAACAAAGGTTAGTGGAATTACACTGAACGATTTGCTGCCAAATTTGCAGACAGCTTTGTTTCATTTCTCCTTTTTTTCCCCCCTGTAATTCAGTTTGTTTTGTTTTCCTTCCGTTGTTAATGACTCTGCACAACATTTTCCAGGCTTCAGTGTAGCAGTTTTCCCTCCCAAAGAAACAGATCATGTAGCTGGGCCTCTTGATATGTCAACATCTTCTTTTGGACGGAGTGCAGGAGCAAGAGTCTCTCTGCTGAAAGATCAATCTAAAAAAGAAGAGCTGTGCTGGGGTGACACATGATCATGGCCTACAAAATATCTTCAAGGTGATGAGAAGGAATTATTCTCAAACAGGACAAAAAGCAATGGCTTGGACCTATGGAAGGAAAAGTTTAGGCTGTGTATTAGGAAAAGGTTAACAGTGAGAACAACTGGAATAGAAAAAAAAATGAAATAGGTTGCACAGGAGCTGATTAGAGCTGCAGAGTTGGATCCAGTGGACTCAGCCATCTGACTCCCATTCACTTTTCTAGTTGCCTTAGGAAAGCCATGTAAAAATTCCAGCCAGAGCTGAGATTTAAACCACTGGAAACCATAAAGAGGCTCAAAGGAAACAAATGGTGAGAGACTTAGGGAAGGAAGAACTTCCAGGACCCAGTTTCACAAGGAAAAAGTTGCTAGAATACCCCATTGTACCTTTGAAATGAGCAGAGATCTTAAATTAGGAAATGATAGCTAGCTAGTGGAAATGGGGCCCCTGTACAGGATGCAAGGGACTAGGACTAACACAGTGTAGGACTGAAGGTCAGAAAATTCCTAGGGTCTGGAAGCGAGGTGCACAGGGGGAAAAAAAAGGGAGGGTAGGGAACTGGATTTGAGGACACAGGAGGGCACCTGCCAGGAGTTGAGAGATGGAAGGAAGCAGTGGGATGGTCAGAAATTGTGTCAAGAATTTGATAGGTCAAACCAAAGGGTGGGGGGATTGCATCGGGTTTCACAGTCTGATCTCACTGCCCAGGCCTCAAAGGGGAATTCTGCAGTGCTTGTCACTTGAGATCCCGACTGACTTGTCTCTCATGGTGGAACCAGGCAATGCACTGTCTTGGCTGTCGGGAAGAACAGATCTTCTCCCGTCCGACCACTGACTTGCTGACTGATCTTGGGTAACTCCCTCAGCTTCATATGTGGCGTGTCAGAGACCAGGACATGGGTGGTCACGTCTAATGCTTGGAGCAGGAGCTGCTAGGCAGGAATGGAAACCCAGAGTCAATGGAAACCCGAGTGTCAGAGCCAAAGTCAGAAATCAGGAGCAGGGCTGGGTTTGAGGCAGGAACGGGGCTGGGAGCAAACAGCCGCAGGCACTCTTGCAGCCGTGGGTGAGTGCTTTGAGCAGCCATTGGCTTAATGCTACTGGTGGACTGAAGAGCCCACTGGTAGGTTTTTCCAGCCAAATCAAGCATCCAGCCTATCAGGAGAATTAGCTGCAAGGCAGCTGTGAGACCCCTTGTACCCCCAGTTCGTGTCCTCGTGAACCCACGTGAAGGAGTACGCTGTCCTTTAATGGCCAGCCAGGTTCTGCAACAAGGACCACCTGGGTATAGTCAGGGTGGTTCCTTGCTGCACCAACAGGCCTGCTCCTTCCACCGCAGGAAGAGGAAGCTGAAGGGCATGTGTGCTAGGAGCCGCACAACTGGCAAGGGAGGGTGATACCTGGTCCAGCTCCCCCGAAAATTGGATTCAATTGGAGGCACAGTCTTTTGTTTGGTGGCTTTGGAGTTCTGAGGAGTCCAAACCTGGGTCTTACAGCAAGGGCCTTTAAAGGGTTGTGCATGTGTTTCTTTCAGCTTCCCCATGCCCAGGCTGTGAAAGTGAACTCATTGTTATCTCCACTGAAGGGGAAACTGAGGCAGGCCTCAGCAGGACCACACTCTGCCATGAGGGGATGTATAGGGTAGCCCATACTTACTACACCCTTCTAGTCCTTCAGTGCAGATGCAAAGCTTTGAGATCATCCAGTGAAAAGACATGAAGAAGTGGAAAGCGCTGTTGTCATTTCTTGGGTGTCGGTTGCACTTACTTCCCATACCATCCACGCTTCTCCAGACTGAGAGACGTAACGTTTAACTAGTTCTTGCCTTGCTGAAGAAGCCAGCAATAGAGTTGCCTCCATCTCTGTTGGGAACGCCCAGGAAGAGAAGAGGAAGTTAACTGTAGTTAAACAATTAACTTCTGGGAGATAAATGAGTTAATGAGATTAAACGGTCAAGGAAATCCTTGACTAGTCTTCAGAAGTGCCTAGGCATGTTGTGGAACCTCCATCGTTGGAAGTGTTTAAGAGCAGGTCAGACAAACACCTGTCAGGGTTGGTTTAAGAGGGTCCTTGGTCCTGCTATTAGTGCAGGGGAGTGGACTCGATGAGCTTTCATGGTCCCTTCCAGTTTCTATGATCCTTAAGGAGACCTAATAGGTCACCCAAAAGCAGGGGTGGAAGCCCCATTTTAAATTGGATTGGACAAAACATTGGAGAACAGGGAACAATGTTGGACTGGCCCCAGTGAAAGTGTGGTGTCTTGGAGGTGTGTCTTTGGTCCCTGGCTCCAGTAACCTGGTGTGTCGGGGTTCAAAGGTTAATAGAGTGACAGGGATTGGTATCTGTTGATGGTGGCAGTTGTTGTCACGGTGTAAGGCATGAGCTAGATGATTTACTGGGTATTTTCCATCCTCATCATCTCTAATTGGTGCTCAGCTAGAGCCACATGTGTCCTATGGCATGTCCCAGTTGTCAGGAGCACCTGAGGCCTGATCCAGACCTCACTGGAAAGATTCCCCTGGATTTTCATCAGGCACACAAAGCTTTATATAGAGCTCGCTAGGTAGAAGATCTGAAGGGGAAAAAAATTCCTTCATGGTGGCTTTGTCTTGTAACAATGTTGACATTATGTGGAGTAACCAAGTATAAAATCTGCCTATGGGAGTCAGTGTGCAGAAAAGATGTTATTGTCGAAGGCTTTTATGCCTCCTTACACTGTCTGGATCAGAAAAGATTAATGTGTGAGATAGCAGCCAAGGTTCCCATCTTTATTTAAGCTGTCAGGTACTTTCATGTTGTTTTATGTTGATTGTTATATAAAGCCTACAAAGAGAGATGTATGTTTCCATACTCCCAACACTTCCTATTTTTAATCTATAATTTAATAAAAAGGAATAGTGTCAGCGCTTCTTTCACTCTTATTTTTTCCAAATAAATACTTGCAGGCACTGAGCACTTAACATATGCACATAAAAATCAATCTCTACCTTTCTCTTTGTAGCTCTGAGCCTGTCATTCCAGTCATATTTTAATTTACATACTAACCTCTCATCAATACCGAAAAGGCTCATTGTTAGAACATCAAGTGCCACGCACTCACTGACGTGTGCATATTCC
Source organism: Podocnemis expansa (assembly GCA_007922195.1). Classification (NCBI taxonomy): domain Eukaryota; kingdom Metazoa; phylum Chordata; order Testudines; family Podocnemididae; genus Podocnemis; species Podocnemis expansa. The sequence goes on from ML682065.1 coordinate 4,143,465, forward strand.
AGCACCTGTATTTACACACACGCTCTTCTTCCCACACAAACACACAGACTCAAACACACACCAAGCCTGATTTCTGTGTGTGTGTGTGTGTGTGTGTGTGTGTGTGTGTGTGTGTGTGTCTTTCACTTATAGTAGCTAAACCCCATCAGTTTCACTCTCAGGTTCTCATAAATGCAAAGACCAACACTCAAAATGACACAGGCTGACATAAACTGACATCGGACTGGCATGCTCCGAGAGAAAACATTTACCCAGAGACTCTCATGCATTAGGAGTTACACGTTCAGACATAAGCATACACAGGCTTGCCTGTTCCTACCCATACATTATGTAAACTCAGAAATCTGAGAAAGGAAAGAACATTGCAACGTACAGTTCCCATCTGAATATTCGGAAGTCCCTTGACAGAGTATCGTTCTAATTTGTCTAGAGTGGTTTCCCCCTTCACCTCTCTGATTTATAGACTTTTACTGAAACTATGCAATGAAATTCTTTGATGCTAAAAGTAGCCTTGTGACCTGATCATTAGGCTAAGAATTTGCATTACTCAGACATGTCCAACTGGGATTCCAGTAACAACTGGATACAGTTTCCTTTTGGTCACTGTTGGAAAAACCATCACTATATCCACATTCAATGTCTAACAAAGATTTCCCATAACTCTTGCTTTCAAGTTGAATTCCTATGTTGCAGAGGTTATGTAGTTTGATTCCAACAGAAACAAACCCGGAAATCTGAAGCCAAACAGAAACTGCAAGGAAGAAACAGGATGCCCATTAACAAACACATAACACCCAGGTTGTGAACTGGAAAAATTTCCTCTCTAGTGCCCTTCAAAGCGGTGGCAAGGAAACCACCAAATGACTTCATGGACTTCTAGTGGATTTAGTGCTCTTGCAAGGTGTCAGATTGCCAGACCTAGAGACAGAGGGCAGCATTCATGAGAGTGATTTAGGAGGGAAAGTGCTATTCTCTTAAATCACATTTGTAAATTTAATTCAGAATCCCTCTGTCATCAGGATCAGTACAGCATTGGGAAGAGCAAATAAAGCTCCCTGAGCAAGGCGATGTAAGCAGAGCTGTTCAGGAACCAGAATTTCCGTTCCATGCAAAATGCCAACATTTCAAAGAGGTTTTAGTTGTGAATCAGAACAAAACCCAAAATGTTCTACCTCCATTTCCCATGAAATTTCAGGTCAATTTGACAGTAACAGTATCTGTTAGCATGCTTTGCAGCAGTATATTTCTAAGTGCTTTACAAAGGGGGTCAGTTTCATTGCTCCTTTTACAGATTTTATATTTCATTTAAATTTAGACTTTTTTTATATGAAGTGCATTTCAAAATGAAGGATTTTTTTTAAATAAAAAAACAAAACATGCCATTCTGAAAGTGCTGAACAGAGCACATCAGTAGCATCGAAATACTTTTTTTGGATTTTTTTCCCTATTAAAAGCCTTCTGTTCCCATGAGAATTTTGATTGAGATGGAATGGCAATTTCCAATGTAAAAACGTTCAGCTGGAAAACTTCCTATCAGCTTTAACCTCTGCCCAGTTGTGGAGGTTCTGGCAGTGTCCAAGCGTCAAGCATTTGATGATTCCTCTGCTCAGCTTGCCATTTGTGGTGATTTTTGCATGTGAGGACAGTTGTCTGTAGGACCCCAGGCTTTATGACCATCACTGACTACTTGTTGACTCAAAGGTCAGAAGGACTCATCATGATCATCCAGTCTGACCTCCTGCACATTGCAGGCCATGGAACCTCACCCACCCACTCGGCAACAGACCCAGAACCTCTCACTGACTTACCGACATCCTCAAATTATGATTTCAAGACTTCAAGATACAGAGAATCCACCGCGCTGTCTAGTTTCAACCTGCAGGCAACCCATGCTCCGTGTTACAGAGGAAGGTGGAGAAGTCCCTGCCGAACTGAGCTGGATTCACACTCTACATGGATTTGGACGGTGTCATAATCCATGTCCCTTTGTCACGCAGTCCCCTTATCAGCACACGTTGGTACTTTTAGTGAGGAAAGAGGTTGTACTTGCCTTCGATTGCGTGCACTTCTCTTCCTTTGCCTTTCTGCCCCATCCCATGAGGCTGACTACCACTTGTACAACAATAATGCTCAAATGCACATCTCCACTCTGGACGGGCTTCCTGTATTTCGTTCTCTCATGCAGCTTATCCATCTCCATGTGGCCAAGCCAAGTGAACTAGGGCCAGGTGTTCAACTGGGGTCAATCTATGCTTGTAAATCCACACCGTCACTTCACTGACATCAATAGAGTTGTGCCAGTTTTGCAGTAACGGATGCTTTAGTTTAAGTTGGCCCTGCTTTGACCAGGGGGTTTGGCTAGATTACTTCCTGAAGTCTCTTCCATCCCTAATCTATGTTTCTATGATCTGGCTCAGTGGTTCTCAAGCACTGTGTTGTGACACATTACGGTGTCACCACAAAGTGCTGTGTTGTGGAGAGCTGGGGAGATGGCTGGATTTGGCCGGGGGTTGGTGGAGGGAGCTGGTGTTTCCAGTAGGTTTGCTGCCAAGTGTGTCATGACCTACAAAAGACTGAGACCCACTGATATGGCTCATGATCTTTCCTCCCATGCCATCACCACTTCTGTTAACACTACCCATCCACCCTATCTACAAGGTCTATGACCTAGGAGTTACCTGAGACTCCCCTTTCCCCACTAGCTTTGTCAAGGCTGTGGCCACATCTTCTCACATTTTCCTCCATAACAATTCCTCACTCAACTCTTCCATTGTGACCAAATCACTTGTCCAAGCCCTGACCCTCTCCTGCTCTAGCTATTACCACATCGTTCTCTTCAGGGCTGTCCTTCTGAGGATTAACCTTGCCCCTGCAAGTCTGTCTAAAATGCTGTCGCCAAAACCATCTTGCTTATGCTCTGAATCCCTCAACTGGATTCCATATCAATTGCAAGCTCTGTGCAGTTAATGGCCCTTGCCACTCTGGACCCACCATTGTCTCTGACTTTATCTCTTTTTGCGTTCCTCCATGAAATAGAGTGTTCCCTTTATTCCTATCTCCTCAAATCCCCGTCTTCCGCCTGTTTGTCCTCAACCCTCCTTTGCTGTGCCCTGTTGAATTCAAACTGGTAGCTCCTTGGGGTTGGGCCCATATGTTTGGGAGGAGCCTTGTACTATTTGGGGAAACTTGAAAATGAATAAAACATAGAAGAAAAAATGGTGGCTCCTGTTAAGAGCTGGATCTAGCCTTTAGCAGATCAGGGGAAGCCTTTTGATTCCATTTTTGCCCTGCATCCTTCCTGGTAATATTCCCTCTAATTATTCATAGGCTGTAAGTGCAAAAAATTTCTTTGTGGGCACCAATATTAGCACTATTGAATTTTTTCTGTGCACTTTATTTTGTTGTGTGCATGGGTTTCATGACCTGTGTGCATGCACACAGTGCACAGCTTAGAGGGAACAGTGCTCCCCAGTAGTCCAGGGCTGTTTGAAGTGACAAATAACTGTGTGCTTTGCATCCCCTGAGCCTGTTCCCAGGACTTCACCACACTGTGAATAAGAGGATGCCTCCATTGGTGAAAGTACTTCATAGCCTTAAGATCAACAGCTGCATTTTTAGCAAACTGCATAGAGGCAAATCAGAGCAAGTAAAGGAGCATGGTGACATACCCATGCTGGCACCCTCCCAGCTGTATAACTTCCATTGGATCTCTAGCTAGATCATCAATGAACACAGGTCACCTTTCCACTGATGAAGAGGTGGCTGGGGTACTGTATAGACTTGTGTATGGGCTCCCGTAGTAGAACTCTTCTGCCTGTAGGTTTCTCTGTGGCCTCAAAGATGGGTTGAGGCTTGTTTGTTTGAGAGCTTTGTTTTTTCTTGCCGTAGAACTTAGTCACTCTAGGCCTGGAGCAGGCCCATGTTGTCCTAGGCACTGTACAAACACACAGTAAAAAGGGGGTTCCTACCCTGAACAGCCATGAGCATGACAGAGCGAAATGGAATACAGCAGGCCATGGGGCAGAACAGAAGATGGCTGTTTTGCTGCACTTTCCTGTCCAGGCTGGTTTAGAGAAGCAAAGGATTCAATGGCCTATGTTTTTGGCTGGCACTGAAGAGTGCCTGGGTACTTGAAAAGTGAACTATGGCTGGTTGAAAATCTTCCATCCGAACTATTTGTGGGCAGAGATATGACCAATTTGCCCATATGAATTTTTTTTAAAGAAAGTGTCTGCTTTTAGCAGAAAACTAACTTTAAAAAAAAAAAAAATCAAAATGGTGAACACCTGATAGGCCCAAAGGCTTCTACTTGAATATGTTGCCTGTATGTCTCAGGTGAGTTATAGTTTGGTTGCCTCCCTCCCTTATCTTCTACAGCACGGATGTCAAACTCATTCAGTGTGGGGGGCCACATTGGAACATAGGACACCTGTTGTGGGCCATGTGTCTGCGCCAGCTCCCCAACCCTTTCCCCTGCCATTTTCAGAGTGGCATGGGCTTCCCTTTTCTCTCCCCTACCCTGCATGCTCTCCCACACCTTCCCTTTTCCCTACCTTGTGGTCTCCCCTTTGCCACGCTGCCTCTGTGATCCCCCTTCTCCTATTGTGCAGGTCCCAGACCCCACCCTTCCCCTGCTTTGCCACTTCCAGATCCCCCTTCTCTGTCTCTTTCCGCTTCCTCTACTGTTCTGGCAGCAGGCAATCAGTCTCAGTCACAGAAACAGGCAGATTGTGATCCTGCCTCCCCCCTGCCCACTCACTGTCAGTCATTCAGCATGGTGGCCTTTGGTTGGCTCAGTCCCAGCTGGCCTTTGACCGGCGCATTCCCACATGGGTCCCAGACACTTTTTCCTTTTCTTGTTTGTGATTTGTGCAATGTGCAGTCAATCAGATGTGATTTTAAGTGAGTTTATAGCAAGTCAATGCACGGTCACTTAGTAAAGTTGTCAAAAGTTGCCACAATAAAAATAAGGGATATAAACCACATGCTATATAGCCACACTACTACAATTATGCTCATCTCACCACTTGGGTCTGGTTGTGATGGTTTTCAGCCATCTCTGCCTGTTTCAGACAGGGCACAGTCGTCATTGTTTCAAGAGGGAGTGTCTCTGGCCAAAAGCTCCAAGCCATTCAAACTTTCTCTCTTTGTGTGCAATCCCCTTTGACCCCCTCCCTTTCTGTGCTGCTGTGCGATTCGCTTTACTTCTACTTGAGTGAGGGAGGGCATTTGTATTGCCTCTGTGATGCACCTCTCCAAACTCTGTGCTGTTTATGCGCTGCTGGAAGAGAGTTCTGTCAGCCTCTCCTGTGAGCCATGTAACCTGCTTCACATAGGCACACATACAGGACGCTACAAGAAACATGATACCCTAGTAATCCCATAAAATATGTTATGCACATTTCATAAAGGAACCTTGCCTGGCATAACTGGTATCAACCCACACAATTACATTACAAAAGTGAACAGAAGAGTTACGTAGATCGTAATGTAGGTATGCACAGATGTGCGTCCCATGAAATAGTCCAACCAGGTAGCCTCACCTATAAAGGAAAATGAGCATGAGGCCCCTGAACTACAACTCCCATGGAGCATGGTGGCAGCATTTTAGAATTGAAGGGAGTTTTAGTTTTGTGTTTTTGACTGAAATATTCTGGATTTGACTTTTCCACAAAAATTTCAACTTTTCAGCCAGATACATCTGACAAAATAAAACATTCTCCCTTCACCCACATCTTGTAGAATTTCAGGAGAGGGTGGAGGAGCCAAACCATTTTTCATTCTAACATCAGTACATTCGTTCACAGACCCCATGCCTACACGAAATAGCCACCAACTCAAACACACTTGTGTGATGCTGTCAGGTCTGCTGGCCACTGGCACAAATGATAGTTTTTGCTACCAGAGCTGTCAGCAGAATTTTTACTGTACCTAATCTGTAATGCCAGCCTCTAAATTTCTGAGGCAGAAGAGTTTTACCTTTTAGATAGCTCATAAGTGCTTTGAAAGATGCTCTCAATCTTGCTGGAAGGTTTGCTTATAAAAAGACAGAGCCTGCAAGCAAGAGGCCATAGAGAAAGTAGGTCAAGGTCATTGAGTCTAATGGAGAAATGGCTTCTCTCGTAAACTTCTCACACACATCAGCATTAATGAGTTTAAACCTGATCCTTGCTACAGATGCTCTGTTTTCAGATCCATCATTGGAGCCTGGCTCTGCTTGTTACATATGTCTAACTTCCCCTGACATCCATGGAAGAGCCATATGTGTAGGTTACTGGAGTCTGAATCAGGGGTGCTCATGAAGAGCGCCATGTCATCCTGTCAGATTTACACTGTGTTCAAAGTGAACTGCAAAGTTGGCTCCCTTAACGACATTTGGAACCACAAGGCAGCTGTTTAAAAGAAGTGTTTTTTCTACCTGATGTTTACCTCCGGAAACACTGGGATTCTTGGGCCTTAGTTTCCCTGGTTTTACCATTGAACCCTTTGGAGGAGCCAGAGAAGGATGGTGACATCAGGATAGTCTGGAATCTGACCTGTGGTGATGCCAGTGCTCTATTGAGGAAGAAGGAGTGTTGATTACCTCCATACATTGCAGAGTACGTCCAACCTGGGTGTATGACAAGTGGGGGCCTCTTCTTCCTGGGAGTCAATAGAAGCTCCATTCCAAATTTCAAACATTTAACCTTAATCTTCTGCTAATGTGCATATGCCTCTGCTCTTCAGACATGAAGATACACACAAACATCCTGCACTCGATGCGCACACTATGCATTCTCATCGCAAGTCTATTCATGAGCACCCTGCCGTACACACACCCACTTCCATATGCATGCTGCAACCAGGACACATGGTCCCCATTCACACAGACACCGTTTTTCTTCCCTGTAGAGAAAACAAGTGTCTGAAATTTAGCACAAATTGTTTATTGACTCAAAAGCTTATGGTGGGGAGGAAAGGAAGAGGAGACAAAGGGGATTGGAATCCCAGGCCAGTCCAGCACATTTGCAAGCAGTGGTTCACCACGTTCTGTGTCAAACAAGTTAGCTCCTGCATGCACCTATGCCAAAAGTCCTGTGAGTTTGCTTATTTCACCCAAGTGTGCTACAGCAAACCAAAGAGAACTGGCACGATCAGCAGGTTTGCAGAGAAAATGAGATTTTTCCTGGCCAGCTTCCAGAAACAGCAGCAGCCCTTCAAGGCACATCTCAATTAATTAACAGAGTCAAATTTTATTAGAGATGATTGTTGGCCAAAAATATCCCAGCCTTTTTCTTTTTCTTGCTTTCTTTCTTTCTAAACTGCTTTGTGCAACTGCGTAGGGATTCAATGACTGCCAAACTGTGTACAGACAGAAAAAGCCTACCCTTACCCCAACTTGATGAAGAGCTAAAGTTGTGATGCACACTACATTCTCAAATAGATTTGCGGAATGGAACACTTTGCTTATGAGACGAGAATAGGGCAGGTCTTCACTGATGGTGGCAAATTCACTGCAGTGAGATCAAACTTCTCAATTGACAGAGTGGATCTATGAAGACCTACTCAGTCAATTGGGAAGTCAATCGAGTAACTCTGGACCCTTAACTAGAGCAGTGGTGAGTCAATGGGAGGCCATTTCCCATCAACCCAGCACACCGAAGACACAGCAGTAAGTAGGCATTAGGCAGTTGAAGGGAGATACACAAGTTATTTTAAGTTCTAGAGAGCTAGCCATGTTAGTCTAGTTCAGCAAACCAAACAAGACTCCTGTAGCACTTTTAAAAAACTAACAATTTTATTTATTGCATGAGCTTTCATGGGTGAATCCCACTTTGTCAGACGCTAGAAATGGAAAACCTACAGTATGGGAGGGAAAAATAAATGCCGTGAAGGGTAAGTCATAAGATCAATTCAGATTACTTCAGCAAATCAAAGGGCCATCCCTAGTGTAGGGCAAGCGGGGCAGGTGCCAAGGGCCCCGCGGGGCCCGTGCTGCTGGTTTATCATCCCTTCCCTCCGCCACGTGCGCTGCTCTAGGCTTTGTGCCGGAGCAGCAGGGAGAGGGTGGGAGGCAGTGTGGGGCCTGTATTGCTACCCCCCTGGATACACTGCCTCCTGTCCCCTCCCCGCTGAACCGGGCCACTGCTTTTTGCCGGCTCACCTGGTCTCGGGCAAGTGACGGCCAGAGCAGGGGTCTGCCCCTCCCCGGGGCCAGTCAGCCCCACCCCCCAGTGTGTCTGGGGGGGTCAGTGGGGGCCCTGCAGAGGATGATTCGCCTGGGGCGCCACACCCCCCCTAGGGACAGCCCTGGTGGAACAACAGATAAGGTGGGGAATTGGAAGTGAGGGGAGGTGTAGGACAACCACCTTTTGTAATGAGAAAACCAGCCCACATCTTTGTTGAAACCCAAGTTAAAGGTGTCAAATCTGCATATGAATTCCAACTCTGCCACTTCCATTTGAAACTGGGATTGGAAGTTTCTCTTCTGGAGTGCTGCAATTGGTGTATTTTTCATAGTGCGTGCTGGGAGATTGAGGTATTCCCCTATTGGTTTGTGAATGTCACCGTTCTTCATCTGATTTGTGTTCATCTATTTTTTTTGTGAAGAGACAGTCCAGTTTGTCCAATGGGTAGGGGAGACAGGTATTGTTGGCACATGGTGGCATATATCACATTGGAGGATGAGCAGGTGAATGAAACCCTGATGGAGTATTTGATTAGGTCCAGTGATGGTGTCATTTGTGCAGATATGTGGCTAGAGGTGGCAATGGGGTTTGTTGCAGGGATGTGTGCCTGCCTTAGTGTTTCTGTTGTATGGTGTGTAGTTGCTGATGAATATTTGGTTAAGTTGCGGCAGGGGGCTGTCTGTATGCAAGGAGATGTCTGTCTCCTAAGGCTTCAAAGGCTACGTTCAAACACGGGGTTATTTCAATACAAGTTGTTTCGAAACAACTTGTGTCAAAATAATGCCTTATTTTGAAATAAGTTAATTCAAATTAAGAAAATGTTAATTCGAATTAAGGAAAAAAGCTCAAAGCGAAATAGCACGTTCGGACAACAGTTATTTCAAAACGAGTCACCGTTGTTTCGAAACATGTTCTGATGGGATTGTTTCAAAACAATCATTTCGAAACAACGTTGTTTCATCACCAAATGGCGTTTAAGTTGTTTCGAAACAATGGTACGTCATGTGAACGTGGCGTTTCTTATTTCGAAACAACCTCTGAACACACCCATAGAGTGAGGGATTGTCCTGTAGGATAGGCTGTAGATCCCTGATGATGCATTGCAAAGGTTTGAGTTGCGGGCTGTAGGTGATGACTAGTGGCATTCTGTTGTTTTTCCTTGTTGGGCTAGTATTGTAGTAGCTGACTTTTGGGTACCCATCTGGCTTTGTCACTTGGTTTCCTCACTTCCCCCGATGGACATTGTAGCTTTAAGAATGCTTGATAGAGATCCTGAAGGTGTTTGCCACTGTCTGAGGGGTTAGAGCAAATTGCTGTATCTTAGGTTGTGTCTTAGGGCTTGACTCTAGACAATAGATCGTGTGGTGTGTCCCAGATGAAAGCTTGAAGGATATAGGTGACCACAGTCATCAATAAGTTTCCAGTATAAGGTGGTGTTTATGTGATAATCACTTATTTGTACTGTATGTAGTTGCCAGAAAGTGGATCTCCTGTGTGGAGTGGTCTGGACTGAGGTTGATGGTGAGGTGGAAATAATCTTAGTGGAATTCTTCAAGAGTCTCCTTTTTGTGGGTCCAGATGATGACGATGTCATCAATGTAGCATATGTAGAAAAGTGCTAGTTGGCGTAACTTGCATATCTCCCTTTGACTGCAGCCAAAATCTCCCTTGCAGTGTAGACAAGGACTCAAATAGCTTGGTTTTTTGAGCATAACCAAAAGAAGGTTAATTGCAACACTTATTCTTAGGGCATTATTTTAAGGTTGACGTGTGATGGCTACTCAGAGGCTTACATAGAGAGACGTTGGGAAAGGTATGTTCATATCAGTGTTTTGTGTGATTTTGGGATGAAGGGGGGATTGTTAGCATCAGCTAGACTGTGCCATTCTTATGTCTGTCAATGAATACTTACAAAATAGTTCTCCAGAGCGTGTGGGATTACTATTATTTATATTACATTATTCCTAAAGCCCTCCGACTGGATCAGGGCCTCATCAGGCATGTCACCATGCAAATATACAGTCAGTGACAGGCCCTGCCCCAAAATCCTTCCAATCTAAAAATAGAGAAGGTACTTGCTAAGTAGGAGGGACACAGATGTCTGGATTTAGACCCTAATGATATTTTTATTTTTTTGGCAGTCTAGCGTCCTTGAATGTAGGATACTACTTACCAATGTACATGAGGTAATTCACATTCCTGTGTAGTTGTGTTTGTTGTGTACATAGCATCATTTAAAATATGTTGACCACAAGGAAGAAAGTAATAGGATACAGATCTTCTCCCTGCTAGATCTCCAGTTCAGATCCAGCTCTGGTTTCATGGACCAAAAGCCGTCACCACCTGCTGGCTTGGTTGTTTGGTGACTTATGTGCCATGGTCTTGGCCCGTTTATTAGATAAGTGTCTACACCACAAATATCATTGTGTTAGGGTAGACAAGCACTAATCAGGCTGGAAACTGAGCTCCCCTCTTACCCACTGAGTTAGAGTCACCAGTATTCTGTAACAACTGGAAAAACTCCATTCACCTTAGTGGAATAATGCATATGTTTCAAACTAGGAACACATCTGGCCTTCCATCTCGGAGCTGAATGTGGCAGGTTTGGGTCTGACTTTGTATGTGTTCTGTGAAAAAACAGGTGTGTGTTCTCCAGAATGATTAATCTGGCACCTTTAACCAGACTGAAATTTAAAAAAAGAAAGGGGGGGAGGGGGAGCTTTAATAAAAATATGGCAGCTTTCCTAGGCCATTTCATTAACTATATCAGTGAAGCATATCGCCCAAAGTCCTGTATTTCTGCTGAATGCTAAAATTCCCCCCGAATACTTGGCTCTTTCTTAGAACAATTGCTAGTTTGTACCAACTCAATTTAGTCATGGAAACAAAATTCAAAGTAAGGAAAAAAAATTTGAGAAGATAAAAGCAACAATCCCATTCTGTCTGATTAGCTGCCTTCTAGGCCAGATACAGCACAGAGTGACAGCAGTGTACATCCAGAGTATGCTCCTGTCACTAAAATAGAATTTATCCTCCATGTCAGTCACCTTGGTTTTAGCAGCGTTGGAAGGAAAAGGCAAACAAAGGCGATTTCACATTACCGGTAGAAAGAGGGGAAAACTCAAAGAGTATTGTCATTTTTATTCTTTGTTGAACTGTTCTTCCTTGAGTGTGATTGAATATTTTTCATTTAGGGGTAGTGATTTGAAGCCTCAATCATGGCAAAGGACTTCTTTACGCTAGGTGCTGTATAAGCACGGCACAAAAAAGACAGTCCCTGCCCCAAAGAGCTTACTGCTCAAGACAAGAGACAACAGACAGGGGAGTAGAAGTAAACAAATAAGCATCAATGGTCAGCCTGGCCAGCAGTGGATTCAGCATATTTAGTTTATAATTAAATGCTGCTGCTAATGAATTTTTCCCTCCACCTGCAACAGTTCTCTTTACCAGTAATGAAATGTTGCAAGTGTCTGGCTTTTAGCATTTCTAAAGAGCCAGTGCCCTCTTTCTTGTCAGCTCTGTCTACTAATTGCTTAAATAATATCCACCCAATTTTCTTTGTCTTTCGAGGTTTGCTCCTCATTAATGTGGTCTTTTTTTTTTTTTTAATCATGCCACATTGGGATAGAGATGGATCAGCTTCATTAGCAAAGCAGGAAAGACAACTTGAGCCATCCAGTCACACCCTACCCACTGTCTCTGCTTCTCACATCTTTATCACAAATGCTGTGATACTGGAAGATATTTTTTTAAATTAAATCCCCAGCTCATGGAGTCATGTGATCAGATGCGACTCTCAGCTTTCTTTAAATTTTCAGGCCTCTCAGTTATGGGAGAAGGCTGGAAAAGGTGAAGCCTAAAGGCTCAAAACCCAAAAGGCAAATAAAAAGAAGCCAGTGTTGTAGTTTATTTTGAAAAACTTGCAATTTTTAAGCCAACCTCCTGATTTGTGGTGGGGCCTGGTTCATGATTTCTCAGTGATCAGGGTTGATGGTACTGACTGCCTCGCTCCAACAGTATTCTTGAATGTCAGTTGTAAGAATGTCCCGGTCGTTCTTCCTGGCAGCGTCTGTTTCAATACTCGGTTACTCTTACTGGTGAAATCCACCTGCTTAGCAAGCCAGGAGGAATACCTGTGTCGCGATTGCTTACGAATTGCCCAGGCTTTCCTGCATGGTCTGCACATGGGCTGGATCTTTCTTGTCTGTGAAGAACTTTCACCAAATACTCTGCCTAAATTTACCATTTCTTAGCTTTAGGTTCCTTGTCCTCTTGTCTTTTGAGAGTGTGAATAATCTCTTCCCTTCCTTTAGATTGTTATTTATAGACTGTCTTTTTACCTCCCTAGTGTCTTCCTTTTTCCTAATCTTTGTGAATTGAACTCCATTGCCCCTCAGCCTTGTATCAATCTTGTTGCTGTGTCTTGCATTTCCTTGGTTGTGTCTGTTTTTTTCATTTCTGTTCTCCAGCATCCACACTGTGCCAAGCAAAACACTGCCCACACAGAAAGAAGGCAATGGGCCAGAGTCTCAGCAGGTATATTGCAGCCTGGTTCTATCAAAGTCAACAGAGCTTCTGGGATTTACACCAGTGAGTCAGTGACGCCAGTGGAGTTGCGCTGTTTTACATCACCTGGGAAACAGCCTGTTTCCATGAGACAGAGAATTTAATGCATGTGAGATGCTGACCATTTATGCACAAAACGCAATACTTTTTTTACTTCAGTTTTCACTAGCAGGGTCAGCTCCCAGCCCACTACACTGGGTATGGTAGATTGGAGAGAAGAAGAGAGGCCCTTGGTGACAGAAGGTCAGGTTAGGGACTAATTAAAGAAGCTAGATGTGCACAAGTCCATGGGGCCGGATGAACTGCATCCGAGGGTGCTGAGGGAGCTGGCTGATGAGATAGCAGTACCATTGGCCGTTATCTTTGAAAACTCATGGCGAATGGGGGAGGTGCCAGAGGACTGGAAAAAAGCAAATATAGTACCTATCTTCAAGAAAGGGAAAAAGGAGGATCCAGGGAATTACAGACCTGTCAGCCTCACCTCAATCCCCGGAAAATTCATGGAGCAGGTTCTCAGAGAATCCATCCTGAAACACTTGGAGGAAAATAGAGTGATCAGGAACAGTCAGCATGGATTTACCAAGGGTAAATCGTGCCTGACCAATCTCATTGCCTTCTATGATGAGATGACTGGATTTGTGGATGTGGGAAGAGCCGTTGATGTGATATACCTTGACTTTAGCAAGGCTTTTGATACAGTTTCCCACAGCATTCTCATTGGCAAATTAAGGAAGTATGGGTTAGATGGATGGACTGTAAGGTGGATAGAAAACTGGCTAGAACAACGGTTTCAGCGCGTAGGAATCAATGGCTCCATGTCAAGTTGGCAACCAATAACAAGCGGTGTGCCCCAGGGGTCAGTCCTAGGGCCAGTTCTGTTTCAACATTTTCATTAAATGATCTGGATGATGGGATAGATTGCACACTTAGTAAGTTTGTGGATGACACCAAGCTGGGGGGAACAGTAGACACCCTGGAGGGCAGGGACAGGATTCAGGGAGACCTAGATAAATTGGAGCAGTGGGCCAATAGAAATCTCATGAGGTTCAACAAGGACAAGTGCAAAATCCTGCATTTGGGACGGAAAAACCCCATGTACTGCTACAGGCTGTGCAGTGATCAGCTAAATAGCAGCACTGGAGAAAAGGACCTGGGGGTTCTGGTGGATGGGAAGCTGGATATGAGTCAGCAGTGTGCGCTTGCAGCCAAAAAGACCAATGGCATACTGGGCTGCATCAGAAGAAGTGTTACCAGCAGATCGAGGGATGTGATTGTTCCCCTCTATTCTGCACTGGTGAGGCCACATCTGGAATACTGTGTTCACTTTTGGGCTCCCCACTACAAAAAGGACATGGACAAATTAGAGAGAGTCCAGAGGAGGGCAACCAAAATGATCAAAGGGCTGGAGCACAAGCCCTATGAAGAAAGACTGCAGGAACTAGGCTTATTTAGCCTGCAGAAGAGAAGACTGAGGGGGGATTTGATAGCAACCTTCAACTACTTGAAGGGTTGCTCCAAGCAGGATGGAGCTCGACTGTTCTTAGTAGTAACAGAGGACAGAACGAGGAGCAATGGTCTCAAGTTACAGCTGGGGAGGTCCAGGTTGGATATTAGGAAAAACTTTCTTACTAGGCGAGTGGTGAAGCATTGGAATAAGCTACCTAGGGAGGTGGTGGAATCTCCATCTTTGGAGGTGTTTAAGGCCCAGCTGGACAAAACCCTGGCTGAGATAATCTAGTGGGAGTGGTCTTGCTTTTTTGGCAGGGGGTTGGACTAGATGACCTCGTAAGGTCCCTTCCAACCTTATGATTCTATGTTTTTATGAAAATGGTCAGCACTGGGATGGTGGCACTTCCCCCCATGCCGTCCCATTGATGAGCCTAAACGTTCACCTGCAGGGGCCATGTCTTGGCACAGAAGAATTCACTCTCTAGGCCTGTACAGTGCTTGGTTTTCTCTGCTGTGATGGCCAAGGAGAGTCATTGTAGAGGTGGCTTTGGTGGTACGGACACCATGCCCCCAGAAATTGATCTGAGACTGGGGACAGTCATTTCATGCAACAGGATAACCATGAGCTGCAAGTGAATTAATCCTTTCACAGCCGGGGAGATGAGAACTGCAGACACAACTCCACGTTGAGCGATATTAGGGCTGTTTAAAGTGGATTATGACAAAATCCCAGGTTTTGTGTCACATACAATTCCCTTCATGGACGTCTGAGGACAACACTAGTTTTTAAACACACTGGTTTTGTTGGATTCCTCTTTGTGGTGCATTTCACTATGTAACTGATATTAGGTTTTTTTCAATGGACTAAACCTTTATGTCTCCATTATTTGTTCACAGAGGTAGGCAAAAGGGCTATTTAAAAACAATTTGGACATAAAATTGAGTTTGGGACTAAACTTCTATTTTCCTGGAAAGTGGTGCGTTCTGGTAAATTTTGATTTTGCATTAGAAAAAAAAAAGAGTACCTAAAAAGCACAATGTGTTGTCTGAAAACCAAAATATTTAATTTGGGACATGCTTCCTCAATACCTCATGGGAGTTTTAGTTCAATTGCTTTGCGTCCCCATTCTCCTTTATGGGCTTAGCTCTCTAACCAGACTTCATCTCCCATAAGATCATAGAAACTGGAAGGGACCATCTAATCGTCTTTGTTGCCCTTCTCTGGACTTTCTCCAGTTTCTCCACATCCTTTTTGAAATGAGGCACCTCAAATTGGACAAAGAACTCAAGTTGAAGCCTAATCAGTGCAGAGTAGAGTGGAAGAATTACTTCTCGTGTCTTACTCACAATACTCCTGTTAATACACCCCAAAAAGGCGTTTGCTTTTTTTGGAACATTGTTACACTGTTAACTCATATTTAGCTTGTGATCCACTATGACACACAGATCCCTTTCTGCAGTACTCCTTCCTCGGCAGTCATCGTCCATTTTGTATGTGTGCAATGGATTGTTCTTTCCTAATTGGAGTACTTTACCCTTGTCTTTCACCAGTTTGTCCAAATCATTTTGAATAGTGATCCTATCCTCCAAAGCTCCAGGGACCATCGTGCACCATGACCAGGGACTCTCAAGATGTTACACTTCTCTTTTCCAAGAAGGAACATGATGGTGGATCATGAGAGATGAAGTCCAACTGGGAAGCCTGCCTGCAGATGAGACTGAGTATATGAGGCTATCAAACTACAACTTACACTGGGCACTCCAGGAGTATTTCCAGATCAAAACATTTCCATTTTACGGACACCTCCAATAGTGGCCATTTTGTGTTGAGTTCAGAGCAGATTGCCTCAGAGGAGACACAGACACGCTGTTCACTCTGAGGCTTGGGCTTTTATCCGTCCCCCTCCGAGAGTTGTAATACAAAATAAGACTATACAAACAGGATAGTCTTTGTACACTGAAACTGAAAGAATAGGGCTTCTGTTTTGGCATGGAAAAACTTCACACCTTTTCTCATTATCTGAGCAGTCTGACACCTCAAACCTAAATAACATAGCCAATAAAAAACTTGTTAATCAAACACATCTTGTAAGCCAGAAGGAATAAAGTTAAGCGATGAACTAGAATTGAAATGCATGTAGCTTCTACTGCATTCCCACAACCCCCCGTGTATGGCAGAGACGTTGCATGTGCCGTTCTGTTCATTGGCCACATGCCCATTCACGAGGCCTGTTTAGCCACTCTGTCGGCGTATCTCCACAACCTAACAGGTGGGAAGCCAAACAAACAAACTGCCACAAATATATTACTTGGCTCTATCACCCAGCGGTCTTTTCCAGTCCTTTGGGGGTGAATTTTCAGCCAATCCCAGGCTTCTTTTCATTGCTTAGGCCTTAATTTATGCCTGCTTTAAGGTCCCATTGTGTTTCCAGCATCCATAATGGAGTATGATGATCAGTGCCTGGGATCAAAGCTGGGGTCTCAGGAGCTAAAAGACACATGTCTACTAGCTGAGGCTGTAGCAGCCTCATCACCATTTTAGCTGCTGTAGCTGCCACTTGGGGGTGGGGTGGGGGACAGAGAGCCACACCACACAAGCATGGTTTACACCAGTGCAAAACCCTCGTACTGTTTTCTGGTCTATGGAAAATTATGTAAATGTGACATGCTGTAACTTTGATTGGTAGCAGGTTTCCTGGGTCTTGCAGGCAGGGGTCTCTGAAGGGAAGTATGTAATCAGATAGGTCCACAGACTGGCTCTAGTGAGGTGCAGTGAGTTGTGCCTTTTTGGTTTAGGGAGCAGAGCAGCCACTTTGCCTGTCTGTCTGGTTTGGGGTTCTGGTGCATTATTGTTGTGAGTTCTAAAAACTAAAGCAACATTATATTGCAATCTTCCTGCACAAGTAGTTTATATTTTTCTTTAGGACTGGGGTGTCATACAAGATGATCTGGCTGACCTAGTAAAGTGGAGTAAGAGAAACTGGATGAAATTTAATAACAAGTCCAAGGTCATGCATTTAGGGACTAACAGAATTTTTTGCTGTAAGCTGGGCATGCATCAATTGGAATTGACAGAGGAGGAGAAGGACCAGAGAGTATTAGATGAGAACAGGAGGACTATGAGCAGCCAATGTGATGTGCCTGTGAAATAAGCTAATGCAGCCCTAGGATGCATCAGACAAGGTATCTCCAGTAGAAACAGGGAGGTGTTAATAGTTATAAAACGCACTGGTGAGACCGCATCTGGAGTACTGTGTGCAGTTCCGGTCTCCCATGTTTAAGAAAGATGAATTCAAATGAAGCAGGTACAGAGAAGGCTACAAGAATGATCCTGGAATGGAAAACCAGCCTGATGAGAGAAGACTCAAGGAGCTTGGCTTGCTTAGCCTAACCAAAAGAAAGCGGAGGGGTGAAACGGTTGCTCTCTGTAAATGCACCAGAGGGATAAATACCAGGCAAGGAGAGGAATTAAAGTTCCGTGTCAGTGTGGACACAAAAACAAATGGAAATCAACTGGTCAGCTGGAAGTTTCGACTTGAAATTAGATGCGGGTTTCTAACCACCAAAGGAGAGCAATTCTGGAGCAGCCTTCCAAGGGGAACAGTGGGGGCAAAATCCTAGCGTCTTCAAAACTGAGCTGGTTAAATTTGTGGAGGGGATGATGTGAAGGGGCGACCTAATTTTGGCAATTAACTGATCTTTGACTAGTAGTGGTAAAGATGCCAATGGCCTGTGATGGGATGTTAGATGGGGTGAGTTCTGAGTCAGTGCAGGAAATTTTCTTTTGGGTGTCTGGCTGGTGAGTCTGTCCCACATGCTCAGGGATTAGCTGATTGCCCTATGTGGGGTCAAGAGGGGATTTTTCCCAGGGCAGATTGACGTGGGCCTGAGGTGAAAATCTACTCCAGGTTTTTTTTCTCTTCCCTGTAGCGTGAGGCGTAGATCACTTACACTTGTTTTCTCTGTACCTTGAAGTCTTTAAACCATGATTTGGGGCCTTCAATGACTCAATCGCAGGTTAGGTGTCTGTTGCAGGAATGGGGGGCGAGGTTCTGTGGCCTGTGTTGTGCAGGAGATCAGACTAGATGATCATTTTGGTCCCTTCTGACCTTAAAATTTATTAATCTAAATTCTCTGTGGCTATGCTGTGAACCATCACATGTTTAAGAGCGTGACCTTGAGCTGGGTCGCTTTGCAGGGATGCATTTTGCTCACGTAGTGTAAGCAAGATTGACTCGTTGATTTTCATTGTCCAAGCTGAGAGAAACGCGAAAAGGAAGCAAACAGCGCTAAGCCATGTGGTAAAAAGCAATTTTACTTTTTTAATACAGATGAGTCTTTTACTTTTTTAATAGAGCCAGCTCCTCTGCCATAAAGCTTCACTGATTGCAAGGGAACTGTCCTGATTTATGTCAGCTGATATGGCTCAATATTTTTAAATCAACAGTGTCCTTTAAAGATAAATCAATTCTTTGGGATGCTCACCTGACTGCACAAGCAATCTACCTCCCTGCCAGCATAAAAGGCTTCCCCCACCACCCCCAGTACATCATTATTGTCCAAAATGGAAATCACATGTGTTTTCCCTATGGTAGGCACAACTGGGCATCTGTGGCCTCACCTGAGAAATTCAGTTTTTATTTGTACATTCAGCCCAGTGCTCAAAGAAAATCCAAGAAGGCCAAAAACTCAAAGGGCAGGGGAGGGTAATGTCGCTGACAGCTAGAAGTTCCTGTTCATCTGGGCTCCGGCCTCCTGCTGCTGAAGGGATATGGTGTTTTTAATAAAGCCATATGAGAGAGATGGAAACCTAGGTGTGCCAGACTATGGAGATAAGATTTGATTTTCTGAGACAACGGTTGGAGTTTGGTTGGGTGCAACAGGAGAGTTAAAGATGTTTAAACTTTGTGGGACAGTGGCGACGCGTATGGCACAAAAAGCAGTCTTCTCTGTAGGTCGTGTGCACGCATACCAACAGATTGAAAGAAAGGGGCAGTAGCCAGAAAAGCTGAAAGAGCACAGTTGTTTTTCTCTTGCCTTCTGCTTTGCAGAACCTCTTCTTCTACAGTGCTTTGTTTCTTTCTCAAAGGCCAAGAGGCAATTCTTTCTGAGCATGAGATGGAGAGACAGGAGTGGAAATCCCCTTTTGGGATTTTCTTAGGAAAGAGGCTCAGAGTCAAAACCTGGCTGGAAAATGCATCAGCTTGATGCATACCTATGTTAATAAATACACGGATTTATTATAGGATGTGCTTCTCTTCTCACTAGTAACCCCAGGGAAGGCAATGGGGCAACAGTAACATAAACCAGGTGGAATCAAAATTAGATCTAAATTCTATGAACCAGTGTAATAATACTCCCAGGGACTTGTGTGAGTGGATGGGGAATATTGGTTAAACTCATTTGTGTAATTTTTTGAATAGGCACAGAGTATGAAAAGTCATGGAGATCCCTATTACATAATGCAAATTGTGTAGATCTCCCTTTTTCAAGCAGTGCAGAACCATTGAGTCGGTATCCTTTTCAAGCTGATGCCTTGAAAGTATACATCAGAGATAAACCTGAGAGAATCATCAAAGGATGGGAAACGCAAGAGATGCCATGAACTTGGAAAAAGTTGTCTGTGGACAGATTTCAGTACTGCACTTGATCTGGGGCACCTGGGTGGTGTATGTCCTTTGAAGGATGTTTGATATTCCAGTCAGCAATATAACTTGGCCTTAAAGAAAAGAAAGGGAAATCACCAGCAGTCAATTGTCTGTGGCTGCTGAGCCTGCATGTATCTGAACCTCATGGAGAGGATGCCAGCCCAAAGAGATCAGTGAAGTGTACTTGGGCATATTTTTGAACAGTCGCACGATCTACTGTGAGTAGCAAGACAGCGTGTTGCCTCAAGTGGGCAGGACTTTGTTTGTGGAAGTTTTTTGCGGGACTAGACTAACACGGCTATGCCTTTGGAAATTGGCTTAGAGCACTATCCACCTCTTTCCTGCCCCCTTTGTAAGCTCTGAACTGAAGGATGCTAAAGAATAAGAAAAGGGGCCACTGAATGCCTTAAGTCATTATTAACATTCATAATATAGATTGAGTTGGGGTTGGTCCTGCTTTGTGCCGAAGGTTGGAGTAAATGGCCTTCTGAGGTCCTTTCCATCCCTAATTTATGATTCTATGAACAGGGCTACAGGGCCAATGGGGCTAATTCTCTTTTGCTCTAGTTTTACATTAGTGTAACTCCATTGATTTCAGATTTATCCCAGTGAAAGTGAGCAGACAATCAGGCTCTCTATATTCAGCACTGACTGGTAGAGATTGGTGGCTGTTTGCATCTGATGGCTACCTGGGGGACTATGTGCAATGAACAAATGAGTCTCAGACCAGTTGCTAAAGGACAGTTAAACCATCACTGCAGTTTGCGCTAGCTGGCAGCCTTGTTATCAGCCTCAGAAGAGAATGCAAGGTCTGAAAGGATCATATAGACAAAACTCCCTTCTCCTTCAAAGAGCTGAGTGCTTGCAGAGCAGGTCACAGTAGGACATGATCCCAAGGGATAGCTGTGTTAGTCTAGTTAAGTAAAGCAAACAAAGAAGGAGTCCTGTGGAACTTAAAGACTAAAAAAATTATTTTTTGCATGAGCTTTCATGGGAGAAAATCCCTCTTCATCAGATACTTCTCCCACAGAAGCTCATGCAAAAAATAAAATTCGTTGGTCTTTAAGTGCCACAGGACTCCTTGTTTGTTTGCTTTACAGTGGGATATCTGAGCAGAACTGGAAAGGAAACAATTTTCCCATCCTAACAGAGTTTTCAAGATTTCAATTTTTTCTCCTGTACCAGATCAGAACAAAAAGCCAAAATCTGGAGCATTTTTGCAAGCCTAAAAGCTTAAAAAAAAATCCCATTCTGAATCAACTCAGTTGAAATGTTTCATTATTTCCTTTTAAAAATACATATGTTTTTAAATCTGGCATAGGTTAGGAGAGCTACATTTTTTAAAAAAAAAACAAGTTTCTTTCAAATGGGAAAATGAAATTTTTTCTTTTATTTAAAAAAATGTTGGAGTGGGACATTTTGACCATTTTGAATTTTTTTCTTAATCGGGATGTTAGAATATAGATATTTAGGCCTGCCTGTAAAGGCATGAGATTTGTCTTATCACTTAGCTAGTAATCAAAGGTAAAGAAGCAAAGAATCAAAATCACAGGCTGCATGCCCAGGGGCCACCTCTCCTTGTGACAGTCTTTGTACGTTGCTAAGTGAAAACAAGCAGCAAAGGCAGCCATAGATTAGGACGTGTGCAATCACACACACACACGCGCGTGCGCGTTCCAAACAAATTACTTTAAAATAAGCCATTAATACCACTTAGGAAAGACCCCTGAATATTTAAAGAAAACTTTGTTCAGCAGCATCCTGTCTGATTTTTAAACACTTCTCAACAGTCAGATCTATACTTCATATTGTTTGGTCATTATGGTACCTGCTTTTTGGATAATTTCACTCTGACTCTTTGATTGGTTCCATAACTAATTGCAATCAGTGAAGGTAGTGAGATATGATTGGTTAGCGAACTATGTTGCAATGTGTTAGAATTGGCTGAAGAATTATCTTGTAATATTTTTAAGAAAGTGATTGGGTAAGATACTTCCTGTTTGACCTGAGTTTTTATAGTATAAGGGACAAAGAAGGAAAATTACTGGTGTGAAGAACTGGGGCTCTTGCTTGATTGCTCCAATAAACCTATAGTATTGCCTGGTGCTGGACTCTGGACTTTTGCTTCTGTCAGCCAACCACAAACTAAGGTTGGAGGGTCCCTAACAGGAGATTTCTGGAAAAGGAACCATTCCTGAAGTTTAGACGAATCAATGTTCTCCAATCTTTATCAGAAAATTCCTGCCCAGCTTGTTGTGCAAGGGCGTGTAGCTCACATCCAGCTGGAAGTGCCCTGTTCCTCTGTAGGTCTTTCTGGGCCACCAATAGTCAAGTCTGGGGCAATTTCATCGGCCTCACAGTTGGCTTCTTCATGAACTAAGCTCCAGAGGTCATAAATTCAGTCCCTGCTGCTGTCCGCCCGCCCAGGGGGGTGCTGTACTAGGCAACTGGCCAAGGGTTAAACTTGCAGTGCCTGGACCATATCTGTTGTGCAGATAAACAGAGAATCAAGCTGCCCAGAAATGTCAGTCTGGCTTCTCTTGGGGACTGTTCAGCTGAGTGAAAGACAGAGAGAAAAAGCTCTAATCAGAGGCACAAACAAACAAAAAAATGCTGCTCTGCACCTGCTGGAAGGCTTTAAAAAGCTATGGGGTGTGCAGTGCCGTTCTGGGAAAAGGTTGCCAGCAGAGCAGGTGTGAAGAATTAGTCAGCTGGATGGGGGGGCGAGGGCAGGAAAAAGAGGAGGCTGGATGAACCTCATTAGAAGAAACATTGTCTAACTGCAGAGTAACAAACAAGGAGTCCTGGGGCACTTTTAAAGACTAACAAATTTATTTATTGCACGAGCTGTCGTGGGAGAAAATCCCACTTCATCAAATGCTTTGAAGATGGGGGAAACTTACAGAACAGGAGGAAATAAATGCAGGGAAGTGTAAGTCATGGGGTCAGGTCACACTGTAACAGCAAATCAAAGCAGTTTAACTTCAAACATTGGGAAACAGCACATAGAGGATGGTGAGCTGAAATCACCTGTTGTAATGGGAACAGACTCCATTGTCCCTATTCAGTCCTGACTTTACAGAATCAAATTTGCATATGAATTGTCTCTAAGCCTCCTGATTGTAATCCGATTTGTTCATGATGACAGCCATACCTCCTTGCTGGTAATGTCAGTGTGGTTTCTGGGGCTGTGGATGGCGTTGTGTTCTTCATGGCTGAGGTGGTGATGTAAGGGATGTTCTTTGTCCACGATTTCAGCCTTTGGACAGTGGCAGAAGCCATCTATGTAGAAGTCTAGTCTGTCGTGCCAGCTGTCAGGAGTAGTCTATGTAGAATATTTCTTCTTGCAACTGCAGAGAGCAGCTGAAGACTTCAACAATTCCTCATGTTTTCTTCTGGAATTCCTCTTTCCATGGAGTAGCTTTGGAACGAAACAGAAAGGATGTGTGGTCTCTTGAAAGCGATTGTGGGTAAGTACGGGAGAGGCAGCCGGAGCTCTGGATTCATTGCCTGGCTTTGTGACTTTGGGCAAGTCCTGCCTCTTCAGTTTCTCTGCCTCCTTCTGTGTGAGATGCAGGTAATGAGAGGATAACTAATGCTTCTCAGGCGCTTTGAGATCTCACGTGAAAAGACGCAATGAAAGCTTTAGAATTATGTGATGGGTCCATTTAATATTTATTGCCAGGGAAATAAAATGCAAAATGGCCAATTAGTCTGACTATAATTAGAAATCAAAGGCTGAATGGCCAGGGCACTGGATGGGACATGGGAGCCCTGCTTTCTAACCCCAGTCCTGCTGTAAATCTCCTGTGTGACCCCGAGTAATCCATATCCCCCCATCTCTTTGTTTTGAGCCCTTCGGGGCAGAGGCTGTCACTGGGCATTTGAGAGATGGTGGGTGCTGTGATATAAATAGTCATAGACACGGGTAGCTCTCCAAGGCCTCACACGCAATCGGTTTCAAAACTAGAACTCAGGTGTTCCTGGTTCCTGGCCCTATGCTAAGCCCTCCCCTGTATTCACCCCACCTGGTCGTCTTTTAATGAGAAATGCAGCTTTCATCCACGGTGCCTTTGTTTTCTCTGGGGACAGGCACACGTTCATCTCAAAACCAGAAATTCTCTGCTAAAAAAGCTCTCGGAAGAAAGTCAGACCTGTACCACAGAAAGTCGAGTCGCCCATGACTGTCAACCACTGTCACCAAATTAAGTACACAAATGAGACAGTGTGAACAAAGCTGTCATTTGTGTGACATTCAGACACCAACCTACTTTTAAAAAATGGGGCCAGTAACACCCTGACTTATGCTAACTGTGCCGGCCCTATTTCCCTGAATGTCAGATGCAGTAAAATAGTTCCCCAAATGCCAGGCTGAGCATAAAGAATATTATAAGTCTAATGGAACAAGTTCATGGTTCTAATTGCAAGTAAAATACCAGCAAATGACTGAATATTTCAGCGGGATAGTTTAGTAATTACACTGAGATGTGAGGGCAGGGTGAGGTTTGCTGCCAAGATGAGCTGATGCTCATTAGGACTGAAGTAGGAAGGGTCTTTTGCAAATGGATTTTGGGGGATGCAGGAAATATTAGCCAGCAAGTACTGTAATACATTACAGGGGATATATCGTCAGCATCTGCATCCAACCAGAGTTCTAGCTCCCTAGGCAGAGCATTGCTCTTCTTTACGTGGCATTATAACAGCAAAGATTGGTTGAAGAAAGGGCTTTGGGATTTGAGACAATGAGCTTGACAACTACTTTGTAACATCTCTGTTTTTATTGCGACTGTTGTGTGGTGTCTCCAGACCAATAAATCAACCACGCTAGCTGGTTGACAGAGGGTAGCTAATGGTTTTGGCATGCCGGCTGCCAGTTCTCATTGTTTCCTTATGCTCCCCTGTTTGTTTCTCCCTAGCCACCTGTCGTCTTACACTTGGATTGAAAACTCTGTGGGCAGGGACTTCTGTTCTGTGATTGTACAGCGCCTGGCGCAATAGTCTCATGACCCATGACTGAGGATTCTAGCAACGCAAACGATAAATAATTGTAATTACACCTGGAGCCCAAGTGTAGTCTATAGGTCAGTTGCTGAGCAAAGTGTGTGCGTGTTAAGTATAGTGTTCTGGGAAATGCCCAACAGCTGAAAGACTGCCATTGCTACGATGCTGCTGGTAGCAGTGACGGGACACCCAATGCAGATGAGGTGCAAGTGGCTTCAACTTTTGACTCTGAGCAGGTGGAAATGCCAGCTACCAGCCTGCCCGGGCACTTCCCCTGTTGCTAACATGCTGACATGAGTGGAACTACACTGGTGGGAGTTTTTACTAAATAGTCCAGCATAGACACAGACAAGGTTTACTGACAAGAGGGCTAGGTGAAGTGGTAACTGTTTGAGGCCAGATCTGTGCTGCAGAATGACTTTGGTGATACTGCGTCGCTCGGTGTGTGAAAAGTCCACGCCCCCGAATGATGTAGTTACACCAACTTTAATGCTGGGGTAGAGGTTCTCCTGCCAGCATAGCTACTGCCTCTTGTGGAGGTGGGAGTGGGAAAGAGCTCTCTCGTCAGCATAGCATATCTTCACTGATGTACTCCAGCGGTGCTGTGTTTGAAGTGTAGACGTGCCCATAAACAGGGTTACTAGCCCTAATTTGGACACAGTGTGTTAGCTGACAGGGGTAATATATGAAAATGATGCTCTCAACTGACTGTACTGCATTGAAGTCTATGGGAGATGCTCAGACCATAAGATAAATTGCAAGAAACAGGAGGCTTTGTTGGTTCCTTACAATTTCCCTTTCAGGATGTGCAGATTTACTCAGATGACCTTTTGTGTGCTGCAGACCATGGTCTCCAGTAGCCTTGCAAGATGAGCTCGGAGAATGTCTCAAGCAAGACGCTAGGTGGACAAGCACAGCACAGACCTCTGTGTGGACAGGAAGACGTAGCCTTGGTGCGGTCTGTACTCGGTGGAAGAGGTGTTGGGAGGATGAATACGTGAATGATTGAGGAGCTCAAAAGCTACAGTGGTGAAGCCACAGAAGCAGGGATGCATTAAGGGGTTCTGGGTGCAACTTTTGTCACTTCCCCCCAGGTCCAGGACTCTCCCCCATTGTGGGGGCCGGCCTGGGGGCACGGCGGCACTTGGGCATGCCAGCCGCAGGGCCACCCAGCAGACCCACCAGCTGGCTGGCTGGGGGCAAGGCAGGCCAACGCATAGCAGTAGTGCCCCAGAGGTGGGGCTGGCTGGCACATGGTGTGTCCTTTGTCTGCAGCACTTCAGGGCCCACCACGCTGTTGGGTCACCATGCTGGAGCTACCAGGGGCACGGCAGAAGAGACCTGCCAGGCCAGCCTGAGCTGTGGGGACCCAGCCAGTGCTGTGCTGGCCTGAGTGGGGCTGAATTTGGGTGGAGGGTCTGTGGTCCCTTTTTAGGCTACATCCCCTAAAGCTCCTACCTTAACCTGTCCCTGCACAGACGTACCAGATGGAGGGGGGACAGAGGTGTACAGGGAGGGATGAATGGGAGGATGTATTGGGGGATGGATGTACAATGTGTGTGGGGGTTATCACTCACCTGTAAGGTTTGAAGGGCCAGAGCTAGCCAATGCAGGCACTGAGTGATCCCCACCTGGGAGAGACCCAGGTGATTTCCTTTGTAAAAGTGCAACTAAAGGCCACCATGAAGAGTGGAGAAGCTCAGGAAATGGTAGATAGACTGCCCCTATTGGGAAGGTCCTGAGTCAAAGGGGGCTCTGGTGGGGAGGACCTGTAGTGAGCCGGAGATCCTTCGTTAAAGACCCTGATTGAAAGCGGAAGCCAGACCCTGAGGGTTGAGGAAGGCTGAGCTCCAGCCAAGTAGAGCCTGGAAGCACTGGGATCAGCTCCTACTAGAGACCCAATCTGGTAAAAAGGTTTGGGGACCTAGAAGTCATTGAGCTCCAGCCAACTGAAAGCCTTAGAGACCTTGAATTGGGACTTAGCTCTGAATAGACACGATGGCGACGTTCTCCCTAAAGGGGAAGAGTGACTGAATGAAGGCTGGGAAAAGGAGGGCCAGTGAATAAGGACTTGCTCGATAGTAGCTTAGGAGGGGAGGCTTTTAACTACCACTATAAATTAAGTACCCCTGAAGAGGGGAGAAATTGGAAACAGCACGGTGGAGAAGGCTGCTGGCATGAGACAATGGGGAGGAATAATTAGAGGTTGTGCGCAGGTACGGGTAGATACGTGGATGGGTATCCACTGGTTCTCGGTGGGTAATGTTCTTTCTACCAGTCCTTGGGGACCCACCAATGTTCCCTCTAATTATTCATAGGCTATGTGTGCAAAAAATTTCTTTGTGTGTGCAAAAAAATTTCTTTGTGAGCAGCAATATTAGCACTATTGAAAATTTTGTGTGCACTTTATTTTGTTGTGTGTGCAGGTTTCATGACCTGTGTGTGCGTGCGCACATGCGCACAGCTTAGAGGGAACACTGGAGCCACTGTCCTTCAGATGGGATATAATTCTGCAGTCTCGCTCACTTGTGTTCATTAAAACTTATGCAACATCAGCAATGTGTTAACTTTGGCAGCCTGGCCATTTTCAGGCTGGAGTAATCATATCCCTCCTCCCAAAATTTCTCTTCATTTCTATTAGACATAATTTTCTACTTCACTTCCTGACCCAGACAGCTGCATAGACTTGTCGTGCAGTGTTGATTTAACAGCTGATCCCTCTCACGTGCTCATGGGTCCTGTGGGATCTCAGTGCTGGTGAAAATGTAAGATGTTAATAGAGATCAATAGAATTAATGGGTTAATTCTCTGCTACCAGCAAGTATAGGGTAGCAATTAGTCTAACGAAAATGCTTGTATTCCCTACACTATTCCACATGCAGCAGGAGATTCACCCACTGCTGCTGTCAAATGGCTTGAATGCCATTCTAAGCACATTTGCTACGTTTGTATGATCGGGGGCCAGGGAAGCTACAGTTAGCATTTGACACACCTTACACTGGTAACTTCTGACACGGTTGGAGCATCACTTTTTGCAGAGCTGTTCAATGTTGACTAAGGCAAGAAGAGAAGAGGGCAAGTTGGGCTGTGATGGAGGGATATGAAGGGATGAAATCCCATCTAGTGGTTAAAGAATGGGTTTCTCTAGAAGAGGAACCATCATCCGTTCCTGCCTACCCTTTTGAAGATAAAAGATATTAAACTATGTCTACAGTAGGGGAAAGGCCAGAATTAGTAATTCTTGTGCTCTACTCCATGCTGATTAGGCATCAACTGGAGTATTGTGTCCGGCTCTGGATGCCTTATTTTAGGAACGATGTGGACAAATTGGAGAAAGTCCAGAGAAGAGCAACAAGAATAATTAAAGGTCTGGAACACTTGATGTATGAGGGAAGATTGAAAGAGCTGGGTTTGTTTAGTCTGGAAGAGAGGAGACTGAGAGGGGACATAACAGTTTTCAAGTACTTAAAACATTATTATGAGGAGGAGAGAAAAAAATTATTCTCCTTAACTGCTGATGATAGAACAAGAAGCAGTGGGCTTAAATTATGGTAAGGGAGGTTTAGGTTGGACATTAGGAAAAAATTCCTAACTGTCAGAGTGATTAACCACTGGAATAAGTTGCCTAGGCAGGTTGCAGAATCTCCGTCACTGAAAATTTTAAAAAGCAGGTTAGGAAAGCACCGGTCAGAGGTGGCTTAAGAGGGTACTTGGTCCTGCTTTTAATGCAGGGGACTGGACTCGATGACTTCTCATGGTGCAGTCTGGATTTTATGATTCTGGAACGTGTTAGCTAAATCTGATTGCCTCGACCTCTTATTTTCCTTTTAATCCAGAGAAAACTAATCAGAGTGGAGACTGAGCTCTTGTCCTTCCTTCAGCACTGACTTGCTGTTTGAACTTAACCTACTACATGGGCCTTTTTGAATTAAATATTTGTAAAACACTGAGATTGATGAGTGGAAGTTAGTGGCTAAAGTTTAGACCTAGAGCACAGACATCAAGAGCTTAGACATCAACAGATGCTGCAGTTGCTGTGGCTAGATATTGTAGCAAAGTTGGTAACACAAACCCTATAATAATGTAGTGATCCAAATGCTATAGGTAGATGAATAGGGGTATTGGAGTCATTCCAGTTCTGGGAGTCCTCAAAATAAAATCAAATGCATTTAGGGACTTTTGCCTAATAAGGGAGGCAAGTGATCCAACCTGTTCGGTGATGTGGGACTCCTGCGTAGTATGTGTTGCAAATGCAAGCACCAGGCTGAAACAAAACCGTGTCTTCTGCACCAACCATGCAGCCTTACATGCACCATGCATGTGAGGTCACACTGAATGGGGCATGCCTTTTCACAGAGCAAAATGAAACTAGGCTGAATGCTTTCAGGGACTGGACAGAAGTGTCCTAGAGGCCGAATCTTCCTACTGGCTACCAGCTGGACCTCCCAGGAGCATTGCACTGCAACACAGGAGATATGGATTAAAATCCTGGCTCTGCTACTGGCCTGCTAGTGACCTTGGACAAGTCACTTCCTTTCTCTGTGCCTCAATTCTCCCATCTGTACAATGGCGATAAAGATACTGGTCTCCTTTGTAAAACTCTTTGAGATCTACAGATGAGAACTGCTGCATAAGACCTTGCTATTATTAAGCAGAGCTGGTGAGAAACTGTTTTTTCCTCTGCAGCAAATGTTTAGAAAAGCTAATGAAAAATCATTTTCAGCTACAGTTTACCATGGAAAATTCCAAGTTTTTGCCAAAAACCAAAATATGACTGCATTGCGGCTCTATTTCAGGGTCATCTTGGGAGATGAAGTCTGGATAGGTAATCTGGCCTATTGAGGAATATGGAAGTACAAGGGATCTGAACTACAACTCCCGTGTGTCGTCATAGCAGCATTTCAGAATACAAACATTTCAGTTTAGGGGCATTCCATTTTTTGGCAAAGGATCTGTATTTTTCTGGGCAAGCAGAAACTTTTTTTGTGGGAAGAAATTGGTGTGGCGCCAAACCCAATTTTCATGGAAAAACCGGTTTGAGAAAAAAATTCTTATCACTCCCAAGAGTAAGTCGCCGTACCCAAACTTGCCAGCGAAATAAAATCAGCATACGTTTGCCAAAGAAAGCACTCTGATTACAACAGATAATGACATTTGTGCTTCCCTCCACCAAAAACAAGCATGACACCTGTTTGTGGCTGCATAGCTCTGCGACTGCTGCCTTCTCCTCTTGAATTAGGAATTAACAGTGGCTCCTTCACAACCTCCTCCCGTCTCTCTGCAACGCTTCATTGTTTAAAAGTCCCAGGAGGCTGTGTCACCCAGTAAGTGCAGCGGCACAAGAAGTGAAGTCTGGTGCCTCTTTAAGAAGAACACTCCGGATTGCAACAGGAAATCAGACTTTTCCATTCACTGAATCATAGGGTTGGAAGGGACCTCATGAGGTCATCGTTCCAGCATGGTCAATGTACATGAATTTATCTGGAAGCTTTCAAGCATTAGTGTGTTTCTTAAAGCCCCAGATGCTGGAGTCATGGTATTACCTGAGACACTCAGCTTTCAATGATGTGCATGGGGAGGGGAAGAGAGGTTTATAGCCCTCAGACTTCAAGAAGAGCTTGAAAACATATGTCTGATCTACCCTAAAGACTCAGAAAGCAGGAGGGAAATGAAAAGAATCCAAATTATTTTTTTTTAACTTAGGATTTTTTAAGCAGTCTCATGATTTCAAAACATTGAGACATGGCAATTTTTTTTCTTTAAATGTTGCTGTGATGGAAGTAACATCAGGAATTGGTGAACAGCAGTCACTGATTGTGAATTCCACAGTTGCTAGATTGCATCAGGCCTCCCTGGAGCCTGCCTTCAGTAAACGATTCAGATTTTGAATGATCACACCATCCCTTCTAGTGAACTCTGGTCTGTGCAAGTCCTGAGCAGAGCTGAGGACCCACCAATCATTCTGCATTTGTATGATGGATAGCACAGCAGGGCCCTGGTTTTGGCTGGCTCCTAGGCAGTAAAGCTGGAGTAACTCATTGGAGTCAGTCCACGTTTCACCACAAATGAGCATTCTCCAGAGCATTAATCTACAATTATCCATTTTGCAGACACACCCAGGGCTGGGTGCTTATTGTAAATAGGTTTGCCTCCATTAAAATCAGCAGAGTGATGCTGATTTACACCAGGCTAAAGTCTGGCCCCAGAAAATCTAATTCAGAGCTCACACTTCACTTACAGCTTTGATTTTACTGGATGGCACCAACTATATACCAGCATAACTGAGAATTGTTTCAGGATGCTCAGAATCAGTATGTCCAGAATTTGACAGGTGATATTGGTGTAAATCCAGAGATGCTCCAGTGAAGTCACTTGAATGACTTTCAAAAGTCATGCAGCTAAGATTAAAACCTTGTTCCCATGTTGACTTGTTTTTCACAGGCCTCTTTCTGATGTTTGCTTCTGTGACTTCCAGAGGAGTTTCTAAGTTTCAAAGGGATAACCATGTTAGTCTCATTCAGAAAAACACAAAGGGAGCCCTGCGGCAATTTTAAACACTAACACATTTATTTGTCTTATGAGCTTTCATCAGACGCTTGAAGATGGAGTTGTTCACGTTGCATGTTCTAGAATCACTCTGTGTTAGAGATCTCTGTGGCTAGTGTGTAAAAGAAAAGTTAGATAGTATTGGCTGGATTCTCATGTGGCATAAATCAGTGATATTTTGACTTGAGTGAAACTACAGTGATTCACATAGGCTGAGCGTGTGGCACAATGTGTCTGCTCCTGCTCTCAAGAAGTCGATGGCTTTAAAATCAGCTTTGAAGCAAAAAGAGCTATTGCAACAAATAAAAGCTGCACAAAGATAAAACAAAACTTTCTGGAGACACTTGTAAAGATAAACACAAAGAAACAACCCTGCTGGCATAGCCTGGAAGTACTCCCTGAGTGACACTTCCTCATGCGGAAAAGAATTCAGGTTGTGGGAGTATAGCAAGGAAAGCACACGGCTGTAAAAAGCCTGAGACTTTGGTTCTCAGAATCAAAAGCCTTTCACATGAGTTAAACCAGAGCACTGTGAAAACCATAAGCTAATGGCCTGGCAGGCTGTGCAATTCTCCTGGGAGTGTACTGTCAGGTATGAACTTTTTCTTTTGGGCACTAATGAATGAAAGCTGCCAAATCCTCAAGTATGTGAAGTTTTATTTTTTCAATGAAACTTTGAGGGAGATGTGCAGGGGCCAAGACCTGTCGTGAGGGTGGAATCAAAACTTTGAGAAAAACAAAGCTGAGGAACGTTATTTAGGAACATAAGAATTTCCAGGCTGGGCCAGACCAGTGAGCCCCTTAGGTCAGCTTCAGCTTTTAGCTCTTGGTCTTCAACAGATAGCGCAAGGGTAGGCCAACAGTTGGAGCATCAGTCTGGGCCACAAGGTGATCCTGGCTCAATTCCTGTTGTTTAACTGATATTGTGTATCAGTTGGCCACATCCTTTAATGACTCCATGCCTCGGTTTCCCATGTGTAAAGAATGCAGTTCTGAAACAATTGGTTTGTAGGGGATGTTTCTTCCTGACCTTGTCCAGTTAGTGCTTGGTTGAAGCTGTGAAGCTTGAGTAGTTTGATCCCTTCTGAAAATGGGGTAAAATTTCAAAAGCAACCAGGTGATTTAGGAGCTTGAGCCCTGTTTTTAAAAGTGACTCAGGCACCAAGGAGTTCAAATCCCATCAATACTCAGGTTTCTGGGTTCAGGTCCTCAAAATTATTTAAAACAAACAAACATGGAGTCATGTGGCATTTAAAGACTAACAAATATGTTTATAAATGCCACAGGACTCTGTTTCTTTTACTGAACTAGATTCACATGGCTGCCCCTTTGGCTCGTGGCAAAATTATTTGGGCACTGAAGTCTCGTTGGTTTAAATACTCTGCAGATCAGGGTCCTGAGTACCTAAGACATTTAGGCACGGCTGCAAATTTTAACCATTTTGTCAAGTAACCGGATCATCTCGTCCATATAAATGGTTTCAGTGGTTGAGTCTTCAAGTCACTTTCTGTCTATCTGTTGCTCCTATCGCCATGGAGTGGGGCCCCAATTCTGAAGTGTGCTGAACCCTTCCTCTGGTGTGTGATGCTCCCCCAGTTTTCCCTGACATCTGGTGTTGATGCCACCACCTAGTTTTTATCATCCTTAGCTCTCAGAATGCTTTACAAAGAAGGGTGTGATCCTTATCCCCATTTTACAGATGGGGAAACTCAGGCAGGTAAGAGTGAAGTGACTTGCCCAACTACAGTCAGTGGGTCAGAGCTGCAAGTAAAACCCAGGTCTTTTGAGCTCCAGTTTAATGCATTATGAATTAGGATACTCTAACCACAAGAGTGAGAAAATGGGCAAATAATGACAGTGCTAGAGAAAGGAGACCTCAGTTATTGCAGAAACTTGATGGGCATTCAAGTGCTATCCATACCAAGTAAAATACACAGTAGATTCTAGGCTATGGCAAAACCAGGCAGCGTTGAAATAGGCAAGATCGCAACCATGACCCTCTGTGTCAGCATAGATGTGTCTATTGAACGGTAATCATTGCTCTACATTAATTTCGTAGTTCCAAAGGGGCAGCTGTGCTAGTCTAGTTCAGCAAAAGAAGCAAGGAGTCCTGTGGCACTTAAAGACTAGCAAATTTATTTATCGCATTAGCTTTTGTGGGAGAAAATCCCACTTTGTCAGATGTGCAACGCACATTGTGAAATCCCACACAGATTTGTGGAGATTACTCATGGACTTCTTTGAAAATATGACCAGTCATAATACATAACAGTGAACTGTCTAAACCATTTGATGTATGTAACATTACCATGTTGGCCCAAGACATTAGAAAGACAAAGTAGGTGAGGTAATATCTTTTATTGGGCCAATTTTGGTTGGAGAGAGGAACAAACTCAAAACAGAAGTTTGGTCCAATAAGACATTACCATTTGAGGTACGTACTGGCATCAGACAAGGATGTTCCATGTCACCCAGGACCTTCCTCCTGGGAAAGGATTGGGTAATGAAAGAGACTATAGATCCGCTAGAGAATATATAATAGACTTTCACGTGGAAGCTAAGAAACCTTGATTTTCCAGATGATGTCAACCAACTGTCCCGTGTCCCCAGAAACATTCAAGCTAAGACAAATGTTCTTCAGACTTATGCACAGTTCATAGGGCTGAAAATCAACACGGAAAACTGAAACTACGAGAATCGACACACAAAAGGAAACTCCAGTAAACCTTCTGGGATTGACATAGACAAGATCAGGCACCTCACATGTCTTGGCAGCATGGTAAGAAAAACAGATGGAACAGAAAAGACATTAAACCAGAATATAGAGCCAGAGAGACTTAAAGCCAGTTTGGAGAAACAGAAACTTTACCCTTCAAATGAAACTTTGAATATTTAACACCACTGTAAAGTGTATCTTACTGTGTGGTGGTGAAACTTGAAGATTTATCAAGAATATGTTATCCAAGTTCCGAGTGTTTATAAATAGCCACCTTCGACAATCCACAGCATCAGATGGCCAGAAAAAATCATAAATGAAGAACTTTGACTGTAAGGAGGACAAAACAGATGCTGACAGAAAAGGTGATTGCAAAACGAGTATGAAAATGGCTTGGAGAGAGGTGGAGTAAGGAACTGAACAACTGAAGGCTGGCATTCAACTGGAATCCTCAGGGCAGGAGGCAATAAGGTGGATCCAGGACAACTTGGAAATGTGTAACTGAAAGATATTAATATGACAAGGGATGAAGTTAAAACTGCAGCTTGAGATCACCAAAGATGGCAAATAGAAGTAAAGGTCTTATGTTCCATGTGGAATAATGAGGGATAAGTCAGGTTCTTGCCATTTCATAAGAAGTATCCTGAACTTTGCCCCATTCGGACTGTGCCCTGTGACCTCACAAGGTGCAGTTCATGATAAATTGCATATGTAGATTGAAATGAGCCCATTTATGCTATTTAGATTAAGAAGGTGACAGGGGCCTCAATACTTTCTGGGTGCACTTGTGTCTTTGGTTTAGGCAATTGGAAGCCCATGAGATGTTTCCCTCTATGAAGTTCAGGGCTCTGGGGATGCACTTGAGTTCAGCGAACATCTTCTTTTAAGAAAATGCATGCATATTACCTTACCAAAAAAATCTCTATCTCATACTCAATCACAGACGTGCTTGTGCATACAAAAAACTACACTAAGGTTGCAAAGTTATGAAATACCAGAATTATGGTTGTCCATCTAACCACCCAGGCCCCCTTGTGTTTTTGTATGATCATAGTGCCTTTAACTACTGGTACATGACTTATACTGTTGATAAAATTTGGGGATGATATCCAGACAGATGAATGGGGAAATAGGGATGAGGACAAGGCAGGCAAAGTGATCTGGAACAGTTGGTCAGCAGGGCCAGTTCAAACAAAATGCCTTTTATTACGGCCAAAAAACGCTATAAATCTAGGAACAAGGAATAGAGGACATGCCTACAGAGTGGGGGACTGTTGTCAGGAAATCAGTGACTCTCAAAGGATTTAGGGATCATTGTGCAGAAGCAACTCAACATGAGCTTCCACTGTGACCAAATGGCCAAGAAAGCCTAATACAAAATTTGGCTCTGGCAGAGGAAATAGTAAGTATGAGGAGCAAGGAGATTTCACCTCTGTATATGACATATTGGTCAGACTGATCTTGGAATTGTGTGTGCAGTTTATTAAGCTGTATTCTTTTAAAAAGTGGGTTGTCAACTTGTAGAAGATGCACAGAGAGCCACAAAAACAAAATCACAGTCACTGGGGAGTAAAAGGCCACAAAACCAAACAGATAAGCACTAACTAGTAAAGTACATTAAAGGTGTTAATGTAGCAGGGAAAGGCAGAACAAGAAGTAACTGGAGGTTAAAACAAGACACGTTCAAGAAACAATGCACCATTTTTAACAGTGAAAGTGATGATTAGCCATCAGAGCAAATTACAAAGGCAAGTGATGGATTCTCCATCTCTAGCAGTCTTCAAATCCAGTTGGATGCTTTTCTTGACTGTATCTTTAGTCAGACAGAAGTTATGGGCTCATTGCAATGTTAATTGGGTGAAATTCTCTCACTTGCATTACGAGGAAGGTCAGAGTAGAAGATTCAATGTCCCTTCTGGCCTGAAAATCGAAGCACCACACATGAGGATGGTGCTCCGGGACTTTATCAGCCATTTTCTGACAACAGAGGAGTGTTGAGTTGTTGAAATCTGAGGATCATGAACCTTGGGACAGCCTTCTGAGTCAGTGCCAGTTTTCATGTTTTCTCCTTCAGTTCCTCATTCCACTGTCTCATCACAGCCTGTACTGCATCGACACCCCAGGGCCACCCTCCCATCTGGATCCTCACCCTTTTACAATCCGGACAGGCTGCTTCCTCTGTCTCTTCATTGCCTGGGAGCCAGCAGGGAAAAAGTCCTACTTAGCACCTGGTACCCTGGGGTGATACATACCCAATAGAGGCTGGATGTGGAGAATTTAGCTGCCAAACTCTAACGAGACTCTACTGACCATGCGCTTCCTGAGAGTATTCAGGGGTTTGTAACTTAACCAAATTTTGGGAGATCTTCATGGGGATAAATGGCAAAAGCCATGTCTCTGGCACTGGAATGAGCCCCTGCTCAAATTTTAATTCCTTGCTCACAAGCATAGAGGCACTACAGCTTCTTAATGGTCCAATTTTAAGATTTTTTTTAAACATTAGCAAAACAGTATTTTTTCCCAAATATCAATATGAGAAACATCCAGATGACTGTACTGAAATTTTCTGTAACAATTCTACCAGAGGGAGGCAGTAGACAAGGAGCCTCAGTGGGTAAAGTTAGACAAAGTTAGAACATTTTTATAATAGAAGGTGTTGGGCTGTCTCAACTAGATCCAGTGCTGCTTATCTCGAATATGAGACCAGAACAGTGACATGTCACAAGGCTGCCAAAAATTCATCCCTGGGTGACATGTCAAAGCATGGGCTGGAGACTATAGTGGACGATTTGCATGTGTTTTACCACACCAGAGCCAAAAATGAAAGTAAACATCGCCCTGTTAGCCATTAAAGATGACCTACAAAGTGAAAACAGTTCAATTTCCCTCTTTCTGAAGCATAACGGGGGTCAGCCCCTCTTGGTTGTTTTATTTACAACAGAAAATCAGGAGTTGTCCATGCTGTTTTCCCAAGAAGACTCTGCTTGATGGGGGAAACTTAGCTGGTTTATGCTATCTAAGATGCAGAGGAAATTCAATCCAATTCTTTGAGAAGAAAACAGATTTTTATTCCAAGTATTTAAAACAACTGGGTTTTTGTTAACCCTTATTTATCTCAAACCCCTGGCAAACAAAAAGTGGTCTGCTAAACACAATGTTCTTCCTACCTCTATTCTTCTTAGTCAAGGGCTGAGAAATCTCCTAACCTACATCTTTAGGTAGACTGGAGGAGACAGACTTAATATAATTTATTTCTTTTTCTTGTTGTCTATTGCCCAGAGACCTGTATGACCAACGGAGACCCTCATTTGCTAAGCACTACCCATATACCTTGTAAAGCATGGTGCCTGCCCCGAATAGCTTGCAATTCAAACAGAAAAGACAGACAAAGGGGACAGGCAAGCAGAGGAATGAAAAAGTGAAATGATTTACTAAAGAGCACATGGCAAGATACAGGCAAAGTCAAGATTAGAATCCAGGACTCCTGGCTTGAGTCAAACACTCTAGTTTTGCAGGCAGCATGGTCTGACAACATTATTCAGTCATTGATAAATATGAAGAAAAGGAGAGGAGAGCACTTGAATTTTTTTCTTCCTTTCCATGTCACCATTAAAAGTCAGCATCTGACAAACATTACGACCGGGTAAGGTAACATAGGAATTCCACATGCTTGGTATCAAGATGTCTGTATCATGTGAGAAGCTACTATGTGCTTGCTAGCTATTGAAGTGTCCCTGGTAATTTAGTTAATATCCTGTTTCCTTTAACGACATAAGTGAATGAGTAGGCCGTTCAACTAGCACTCGAAAGGCACGAGTTCTAATCTTGGCTCTCCAGCTGTGTAAAATTGGACAGTCATTTTCCTTCTATTCCTCTTTTCCTCCCTCAAACCCTTTCTGGCTTGCCTGTGCAAGATTGTAGGATATTTGGGGCAGGGACTGGATGCTTCCTATGTGCTTATACACTGGATTGGGCACAGGGCCCTAGACTGCACTGTCAAAAAAATAAGGGGAGCAAGTTGGGAAAGAGAGAGGTAGGAAAAATAATTAAGAGGAGAAATTTGGAAGCAGGTTGGAGGTTCAGTTACTAGCTGGACTGATGTACAGGACAGGGAACGTTCTCATCCTTTTCTTCAACTTCCAAATAAGAAAATTTAAAAGAAAAAAAAAAGCTGCAGTTTGCCAGATTGGACCTGTCAGCTCCATACCCCAGCTGGTTTAAAAAATATCCCTTGAAAATATTTGCAACTGCAGTGACTTTCTATAATAATGACCTTCAAAGAGCAGCATCTGTGGACGCCTGGCCTGGTGAATTGAGCACAAACCTAGCACCCCTCAGTTCTATTCCTATGTATGAAAATGGTTTCCTTGTGGCAGTCTGTCTCACTTTCCCCCTGTGTTTGAGGGGGTTAATACCTGCCTCAGAGGGGTATTCTGAAGATGGGCGGCTCCTGGGTTTTGTTGTCCCGGGACCCTTCCATCTAACCAGGATCTATTTAGCAATATGGGAAAGACAGTTTTGTAAGGAGTGCTGACATGGAAGGGGGAGTTAAGGCTCAGTTCATATCGGATGATAGAATATTAGGGCTGGAAGGGACTTCTTGAGGTCATCTAGTCCACCCCCCCTGCTAAAAATAGGACAACTAACTCCCACTAAATCATCCCAACCAGGGTTTTATTCAGCTGGGTCTTAAAATTTTCCAAATATGAAGATTCCACCACCTCCCTAGATAACCCTTTCCAGGGCTTCACCACCCTGCTAGTGGGAAGGTTTTTCCTAATATCCAACCTAGACCTCCACAGCTGCAGCTTGAAACCATTGCTCCTTGTTCTGTCCTCTGTTGCTACTGAGAATAGCCTAGCTCCCTCCTCTTTGGAGCATTTCTTCAAGGAGTTGAAGGTAGTTATCAAATCTCCCTCTCAGTCTTCTCTTCTGCAGACTAAATAAGCCAAGTTCCTTCAGTATCTCCACATAAATCATGTGCTCCAGCCCCCTAATCATTTTTGTTGCCCTCTGTTGGACTCTTTCTAATTTCTCCACATCCTTTCTGTATTGGGGAGCCCAAAATTGGACACACTATTCCAGATGTGGCCTCACCAGTGCTGAATAGAGGGGAATAATCACATTCCTCAGTCTGCTGGCAACATCCCTACTGATGGGCGTTTTTGGCAGCAAGAGCACACTGTTGACTCATATCTGGCTTCCTGTCCACCATAACTCCCAGATCCTTTTCTACAGTGCTGCTACTTAGCCGGTCAGTCCCCAGCCTGTAGCAGTGCATGAGATTTTTCCATCCTAAGTGCAGGACTTTGCACTCATCCTTGTTGAACCTCATGAGATTTTTGTTGGCCCAATGCTCCAATTCGTCTAGGTCTTCCCGTATCCTATCCCTACCCTCCAGTGCATCCATCATTCTCCCCAGCTCGGTATATATCTGTCAAGTGCTTTGAAGATTAAAAGCTCTATTTGAAAACCAAGGGCCTGGTTCTCCACTTCCTTCTGTCATTGTTCACTCTGGAGCCAAATACGTGCCATTCTGCCTCAGTAGCATTTTGCAAAGGGGACGAGGACTCCATAAAGTGCCAGCTGGCAAATCAAGTTCTGGGAAAGTATTATTTTTGTGTGAGCGCCAAGTGGCTCTGACTGCTTTCTAGAAACATCATCTTGGCTAGGTTCACCTGGAACAACTGTGCAGAAGCTCCATTGACTTTAATAGAGTTACTCCTGATTTACTCCATCATCAATGAGGTGGGAGCAAAAAATAGCATAGAGAAATAATGATGATGAATTCCA
This sequence comes from Podocnemis expansa, assembly GCA_007922195.1. NCBI lineage: Eukaryota > Metazoa > Chordata > Testudines > Podocnemididae > Podocnemis > Podocnemis expansa. Next base: position 4,183,352 of record ML682065.1, read on the forward strand.
TTGAAGGAGAGCTGCAATTAGATGGAAACCTGGACAGGTTATTAGGGAAAAACTGCCTGTGACTGAACTTTATTACTTCTTGCTCTTTCAGCCACCATGCTTCAATCCAAACTTCATGGCTCTTAATGTCTGATTAAATGTTAAACATCTCTAGAAATGGCCAATTGAAATCAAAAAGGGAGAAAGCAGCCATGAGGGTCCCATTAACCCCAATTGATTATATGATAGAAAATGTAATTTATCTTTAAAGCCTTGTCGATCTAAAGGAGTGCAAGTCACTGATGTACAATGAGGTTTTAAACAGTACGAGTACACCTGTTCCTGGTAAACCTCCATAATCCATTTCCCTTATACTCGTCTCTTGTATTATCCGCTCATTTCTTTTCTTGCCTCTGCAGCAAATGGTTTTGAATTCAAGACTGGTTTTCAACCCTTGTACCCCCTTTTTTTTAATCTGAGGCCTATGAATAAGTGTTTCATGTGTGTTATAAATAATTACACATGTACCCAATCAAACCTAAAGCCTGTAATTGAATTTCAAGATTCTGCTGCTGTTTCATGCTTTCTGGAGTTACCAGAAGCCTCCAATTGAATTACAGACCTGTGGCACAGTTGTTATCTTGGATTACTTTTCTGTTGTTATATTTCGGAGCATGTGAGCTGACCTGGAAACATGCAGCTTGCAAAGGAAAGAAGGGGAATGGATAGTGGAGACAACTCACTTTCTGAATTGCTTATTCATCTTGTTTATCATCAGCAGTTGGATGGCTTGTGTTTCTTGTCTCAGATATGTTTGGAATAGTTTGTTCAGGTTGCATAGAACTTGGATGGGTGTTATTTTTTGTGCAGCATAGTAGATGTTACAGCAGAGGCTCCCAAACTTTTTGGTTGGGGCTCTCTTCTCCATGGGTGCCATGAAGCAGGCCCATGGATCTTCCCCCTCTGGGGCAAAATTGACCACCTCCAAGGGAGCAGACGGCTCATGTCTGGGGCAGCAGCAGGACACGGCCGCTCTCATTTCTAGAGGAGGGTAAGGTAGTGTGGAGAAGGCTGGGGCTGCTTGTCCAAATCCTCAGAATATGCAGGGTTGTGGCCATCTGGGTGGCCAAACCAGGGCAAGGTAGAAGGGGGAGAGCACAGGTAGTCTGCAGCATGGCAGGAGGCGAGTACCAGGCTGCTCTTGGGGTCAGGCTGAGTTGGACAGGGCTGTGCTCTTCCTCCCACCCCGTCCCTTGACAGGCTGGAGACCTCCAGTGAGCTCTTCTTGCCGCTGGCTTCGTCTGGCCAGTTACAGTCTTGCACCCCAATTTGCAACCTCCCCAACTCTGTTACCTCTCATTGCACCCCCCAGCTAGAGTGTGAAAACCAGTGCTGTAGAAGACATAACTACATATTAAATCCTTCTATAAACTGATTTTAAGCCCAAACACTATTATGGTGGTGCCTAAAAGGCCCCATTGTGCTGGATTCTCTGGACACTCATTGCAACAGACAGTCACTGCCTTGAGAGTGTGTTCTGTAAATAGACAAGAGTGGCAGGAGTCTAGGGGTGGAGGGGAGAAATATGTGATAATATAATTAAAGATTGTGTGATAATGCATACGCATATGGGGGGTGAGTTAAGGTTACATAGGAAGCCTTAATTATGGCATTTCCTATCTTTTGGGTGCTTGACTTTGCAACCTTCATACTGTTCTTTTAATTAAGGGTTGTGGGGAGGGAATGTTAATGTAATTTCCTTCTTTCTGAGACAGGCGCTAAGTATGGAAAATATCAGCCAGAATGGCTAATGTTTGGCAAATTTATAAGCAATTGAAAACTGGGCCTTATAATAGGGAAGTGCTACGCAATCTTAATGACAGCTAGCCAGCTTTGCCTCTAATATTAAGGTAATGTCTTTCAACCTTAAATCACACTGAAAAGCAGCATTAAGCGCACTTTTTGAAGTCCAGTGGTTATGTAGAGTCAGAAGAATGATCAATGGTCCTTTGTTCTAACCAGCAACATTCATCTTCATAAAACCCAAGAATTTTAGTTTTTGCTTTAATGAACTGTGTGACTTCCAGAGAAAACATGCTGGAGAAAAATGAAGTGGGGGAAGATGATTGAGAAATTGTTTAACTCTGTATTCAACTTCAGGCATGAAGTGCAAATCACATAAGCAAGTGTTGAACTATATATGATTAAAACCTCTTCAGCCTGTGCAAAAATTGATTCTTTCTTAGGTCATTCCAGAAAGCTAATGCAACAAAGGAAAAATTAATCACAGAGGAGGCTGCCATAGATTGAGTTCAACCTAGAGAAAATGTGGAAACCAGAACTAGCTCTTGGTGCTAAAGACAGCGACTCCATCAGACATGTTGGGAGTTGGTTCACCAATACGTGAGCTTCGTCACTATTCCTTCATCCATTGGTTTTTGTAAATGGTGGGGGAGGATGAGACGCCTCCTTTATTTCTTGCTTCTAAATGTGCCAGTGCGTGCAACTAGACTGGCTTATTCTTGGTCTGGTTGAGATTTTTGCAAGCTAAGCAGCATTGAGACTAGATGAATGCTTGTCTGAGGGATTCCTCTAGGGCTGGGGTCTCGATCTCAAATCACTATGAGGGCCGCATGAGGATGAGTATATTAGACTGAGGGCCACACCATTGAAACCTTTTCATACAATGATATTGGAAATATCAGTAACAATAGCATCATTGTGGGCTGCAGGCAACAGCTTTAGGGGCTGCATGTGGCCCACGGACCGTGTGTTTGATACCCCTGCTCTAGGGACTAATAGGAATGGTAGAGTCAATAGGTGGCCTTTTTGCTAGGAGGTGTTGCTGAACTTCATGTGGGTCTTCGTCTAGACAAGTCAAGGGGAGCTGACTACTGAATTCAGAGGAAAAGGACAACTGCATGTCCTCTGCCCTGAGCCAGATCCTGTAGAGGTTCTGGCAAGTAGGGAATTGTTTTCAAGAGCAGGTGTTCAGGCTTGCTCAGCAGATACAGAAAGCACGCAGACCTATTCTACTTGAGCCTGCTCTTTGGCAAGGGGAGGGTGGAGCAAACGGACCTTCCACAGAGGCTAGTGTGCACAAATGTGTGATTAACAGCCCCCTTCCTTCTGCTGTTGGTGACTCCAATCTCGACGGTGTCTAACAAGTAATTCTGACTCTTAATTCCTTTTGGTATGAGAATGAGTCACAACGCCTTGCAAGGCAAGGCAGTGGTGTTATCCTCATGTAGATAAGAGGGACTAAGACTGGCCCAAGATCCTTCACAAAGTCCATGACAGGCCTAGAAATGAACCAAGGTCCTGAGTTAGCACCCTAAGCACTGAACCATCCTTCCTCTTGCACAGTGGCCATCCAGCAATCCCACACCCTGCTCCTCATTTGAGATTGGTTTTCTTGGGGCACGCGCCACACTACATAGGCGATATGTCCCATCAGTCGTGCAGGGAGGAGTTAAGTGGAAGTCAGCTCCAGAGGTGAGGGGGGCAAGCACCTGCAGAAAGAGAATAGCATCTGTGGGGGAGGTGAGCACCATGTGCTGGGGAAAATTGGAGCCTGCCTAGTGATCCCACTGACACTTGCTCTGCAATTAGCTGCTTCTGTGTTCATGTGGGGACGACAATGAGAGGGGCAGTGGAAAATTTACAGAGAAGAGTAGGCCTTGCCTGCTTCTGGGAACCTCTCAGGTCAGAGGTTTTTTTTGGACAGCATCAGGTTCATTTTCTCTTCCCTAAGTGCCCTTCCAAGGCATCGGGGCCCTTGTTCAGCATGACTAAGGGGCCAAGGGTGTCTCATTTGTTGGTATATATAAAATGAGGGGCAACCCAAAGCACTAGCTCTAACTTTGGGTACCACAAAGCCCCAGTGTGCAGTGATCCTTCGGGAGGTGAGTGTGCATTTCTAGGCAGGCTGTGAAGGTGGAGGAAGAGCTATGTTTGAAGACAGGAGGCACCAGCACCCGTTATGGTGATATGTTTGCTGTTATACCATTCCCAGCAGTCAACTCTGATTCTTCCTGCTCCCTTCATGCACTAGAGGGCTTTTCCAGAAATGAATAACAGGACCCTAGGGATTGTGTCTTTAAGGAGGAAAATCTACTTGTTTTATCCACATGAGAGGGACAAGGGGGAGCAGGCCAGGGCAAGGCTAGGCGGGGCGTTGGGGGGAGGCAGATGAATGGCAGCTGTGAGGTAGATCAAGCCACTCGGATTTGGTGTTATGACCCCAGTGCATCCAGTCCCAGGGCCACTCACTCAGTTTGGCCTGTCATGGTGGAGGAGCTACAGGGGCCAAGTTGCCTGGACAATGGACTAGCCACTTTGTGTAACAAGCATATGACCACGGGCGCTACTGGTCTTCACTGAGTCTATTCTCATGAGAACTGGGGAGCAGAATTCACGTGCTCATGGTATGGTTCATGGGCCCAGGTTTGCCTCTGTTGACTTCAGCAGAGTTATTCCTGATTTACAACAGTGTGAAGAGAGTGCAGGTGAGATTTTTAACACACGTGCATATGAGTCCCTTGACATCTCAAGAATCACAAATTAGTCATTAATTACTGTGAAGATGTTTTGATAGCACCTTCCCTCTCAAGCCCCTTCATGTATATTATATGCACAGTATCATTAAAATCCTCTGGGATGGAGAACAGCCAGCCATTTTAGCAGAGGGCCTGATGGACAGTAATTGCTGATGCTGCAGTTATAGAAAACTAGTGCAAATCTCAACTGTTGTGAAGAGCACTATGTGGTGTCTCAGTGTCCACAAGGAGGAGCAGGACTTGTGTTCTAAAGGTCTTACCCAAAGGACGCTATATAGAGAAACTGAGTTCTGGTTTTTTTAGATATCTGGGAACTTATAGGTCAGTTTCTTGGGAGAGGAGAAATCATTGATGCAGAGTTTGGGTATATTCTTAGCATAGCTTGTTTTATTTTCATGTGTACATCAGGCTTGGAACAAGAGGTGGTCAAATAACTTGCAGGGTTCCCAGGAATTTCAACCCAACACCGATAACTGGTTGCCAGAGGACAACACTGTGCCTTAAGAGTTGACTCTAATCAGAGGTCAAGTAAAAGAGTAAATTCTCTTGTTGCTCACACAACTCCCTGTCCATAGACACTATCTCTACACAGCAGTTTTTGCCAAACTAACAATCCATTGTCTTCCTGAGACTGAAAACTTGCTCACACACTAAATAAAAGGGACTTGGAAGATTATGTGTAGAACTTGACCTGATGATGCCTGATACAACAGTCTCCTGAAAGGCTGAAGGGCTCAGTCATCCATGCCAATACCTGAAGCTACAGCTCACCCATCTCCAGCCCACTAGATATTCTTGTGCTTCTGGGAGTGGCATCAAACTGCCCTCAACAGCATAACCTCACATTTAGAGTGCATCAGTAGTTAAACCACAGGAAGGATGCCATTTTAATGAGCACACAGCCCCATCCACAGGCATGGTGGATTTCATGTGACCTGAAGTCTCTAAATTGTGATTTGGGAACTTCATTAACTGCCTGAGTTTGGGGGCCTAGTGCAGGAGCCGGTGGGTGCAGGTTCTGTGGCCTGTGGTGTGGCAAACAAGAGGATCACAATTGTCCCTTCTGGTTTTAAAGTTTGAGGGTCAGACACAGGACAAAACCATCTCCACTTTTGGCTCAGCACCTGCTGGGGAATAAATCAACCAAAAAGAGGAGAATTTGGTTTAAAACTAGATGAATGGCCTGCCTACCCAAATGCTGGAGACAGGATCAAAATAGTTTATTGTTCCCTCTCTCCATGGTAGGACAGAACAAATGCTGCCCTCTAGCCCCATTTCTTAGCTCAGGCAGCATCGAACAGCAATGCTGAATTTTTCTAGCACGGGGGCCCTCTCAACATGGGCCACTGACTTGCAAAAGTGCAAGATCTTTCCATTTGTAGCCCTCTCTAAGTAGAGACATTTGGAATACTCATGAAGCCCCGGTTATGGCCAGGTATTGCACATGTATCTCTGCTGTCTCCTGGGAGGAACAGATACTGCGGTGATGGGCTCCTGAGAAACAGGTATAATAATAGCCAGAGGTCAGACCTGCACAATTGTCTTCCTGTAGAGGCTGCAAGGCCAGACCCAAGACAATTGCAGCCGGTGAATATTTCTCTTTAGTTCATGGATGGAAGATTTGTAAAAGCACCCAGCACATTGCTGGTGCTGTACAAATAAGCACCATCTGTAGAGCAGGTGACCCTGACGTCTGTCACTCATGCTGCGTGACAGTCTCATTTGACATTGTGCTTTTCCTGCCTGTCTAGTGCATCCATCTGTTGTCTTTTCTCTTAGACTGGGGGCAGGGACCATCTTTTCACCAGGACTATGCCTACATTAGGGAGCATTTTTTGAAAAAAGTAATTTCGAAAAAATTATTTCAAAATATATTTAAAATAATTATCTCGAAACAACTTTTTTCAAAAATGCTATTTTGGAAAAACAGTCGGGGGACCACTCATTATCCCAAAATACTGCGGCTTTTTTTTTCTGAAAAAGAAAGTCTACACCGGAATTCCTTTTTCAAAAAAAAGCAAGGCAATGGAAGAGATAGGGAGGATTTTTTTGGGGAAAAAAAGCCTTTGCTGCGTCTGGCGATGGCTTTTTTCGAAAAAGCTACCTCAAATAAAGCTTTTTTTAAAAAAAATAATGCTGTTTAGCGATCCTGAAAAAGCACTCCGGTATTTCAAGATACCGGAGCACTTTTTCGAAAAAGCTAAACCCACCAGCTTTCTTGAAATAAAAAGCCTTTTTTGGGGTAGCTTTTCTGAAAAAAGCCATCACTGGACGTGGCAAAGGCTTTTTTTTTAAAAAAATCCTCCCTATCTCATCCATTGCCTTGCTTGTTTTTCAAAAAAGAAAGTCCGATGTAGACTTTCTTTTTCTAAATAAAAAAAGCTGCTGTATTTTGGGACAACGGACTATTGTCCCAAAATAGCATTTTTGAAAAAAAAGTTTTTTCGAGCTAATTATTTCAAAATATTTATCCTGAAAAATGTTTTTTCAAAAGTGCTGAGTAATGTAGACATACCACATCTGTGTACAGCGTCTAGCACAATGGCTGAATTGGTGATGTCTAGGTGCTAATGTGATAGAAATCAATAACGATATGTGATTAAATTAGATGAGCTGAAGCCTCAATCTGGTGAGTCACAGTCACCTCAATGCAATTGCTCACATGCTTCAATTTAAGTCTGTGCTTAAGTGCTTGCTTGATCGGGGCCTAAGAAATGTAATTCTCTGGATCTGAATAACCTGTAAGTGTAACATAGATCTGAGAGAGAGTAATGAACAGAAATGAAGTGAGCTGTTCAAGTTAATAGGACATGATTCATATCAGCATTTTCCTACATGTCAGCAGATATATTCAAAAATCAAAGTGGACAGCTTGAAGCTTTTCCTGGGCATCATTTTCATGTCTTCCTCCCTCTCTGAGTTCTTCAAAGCCCCGCTTTCTGGTGAATAAAGAAGCAGAACCACAGAAGAGAAGACCATTGTATTTCTTAAATGACAAAGAATTTGCTCTATTTCTGAATCCGTGGCTACCTTATTTTCACACTGCATCTCTGCAGCAGGTGGCAAGATCAAATGTAGGAAAAGTGAACAGCTGTGATGTCGCTTTTCTCCAAGAACCTGAGTAGGTCAGGGCCCTCCCACACATTACAGCATTCATCTTAGGGACTGCCAAGGGGGATGGTGGTCGCATCTGTGCCTAAAACTTACACTGGCCTAGCTATGTTGTTCAGGGATATGAAAAATTCACACTCTGGGAAACTTGGTTAAGCTGATTTACGCCCCAGCCCGTTAGGTTGCTGGAAAAATTCTTCCGTAAGCCTAGCAGCTGCCTTTTAAAAAGATGGCTTCACAACAGCCCCGTCACACTATTAGGTGTAGTGTGGACCTACCTCTAGGGAGAACGGCTAGGAGTTGTGTAGGGAGACCCATTTGTTTCACCAGTTGTTTGCTCACTTCACCTGTCGTTCTCCTCTTTACAACACTGACACTCTAGGGGAGTCCAGAGTCAGGGAGAGACGATGGAGACTTCTTCCAAAGGGGTAGCCATGTTAGCCTAGTTCTGCAAACCAATGAGCCCTTTGGCACTTTGAAGACTAAGGCTGTGTTCACACGCACAGGGTTATTTCGAAACAAGTTGTGTTGAAACAACTTGTTTCGAAATAACACCTTATTTCGAAATA